>JACXGK010004843.1:7505-36101 GCA_016801125.1 Novumbra hubbsi
GTTTCCTGTGATCTAGCCTACCGTGGCATACGTTTCCTGTGATCTAGCCTACCGTGGCATACGTTTCCTGTGATCTAGCCTACCGTGGCATACGTTTCCTGTGATCTAGCCTACCGTGGCATACGTTTCCTGTGATCTAGCCTACCGTGGCATACGTTTCCTGTGATCTAGCCTGCCGTGGCATACGTTTCCTGTGATCTAGCCTACCGTGGCATACGTTTCCTGTGATCTAGCCTACCGTGGCATACGTTTTTACGTATGTGATTGAGTGAGCTTTTGTCCCATGCAACGGTCAGTGAATTAAACTCTGATGCGCTCTGTCTAAAATTATTGATTCAATTTGTCATAGTGATATTTCTAGGCGTTTGTATCATGCATAAGGTGCAGATATTATTTGGATTCAATCACACTGACAGCATTGACCTACAATGCTCAATAAAATGAAGGGAACACTTTAATCATCAGTATAACACAAAGTCAATCTAACTTCAGGGATCAATCTGCCCAGTTAGGAAGCATAAGCAAATGTGAATCAATGTCACCTGTTTTGCAAATTAAAGTTACGCCAGGTGCACTGGAGAGGCCACAGCAAGACAACACCCCACAAAAGGGAATGGTTTTGCAGGCCACAGACAATTGCCCTTTCCTTATCCTTTCCTTATCCTTCCTGACCTTCCTGATTCTTCTCTAGTTTTGCGTTTTGCTAGTGTCCATGTCACAACTAGTAGCATGAGGTTGCACCAGCAGCCCATTCAGGTTGCACAAGTAGTCCAGCTCCTCCAGGATGGCACATACATATGTGCCATTGCAAGAGGGTTTCCCAGTACATTCTTGAGCATGGGGGAGATGCCATGAGACTGGTCGTTATGCAAAGTGAGCTGGACAGGGCCGTAGAAGGGCATCAACTTAGCAGCAGACCGTTATTTGCTTCTTTGTGCGAGGAGGAACTGGAGGAGCACTGCCAAAGTCCTACAATGACCTCCAGTGGGCTACTGGTGTGCATGTTCTGACCAAACGGTCTGAAACAGACTCCATAAAGGTGGAATTAGGGCTCAACGTCCTCTAGTGGGTAGTCTCTGGATGACGAAGAAATTGATGCCATTGACTGGCCCTCACGTTCTCCAGACCGGAATCCATTAGGAACCTCTGGGACATTATGTATCGGTGCATATGATGTCGCCAAGTAGTGCAGCAGATTGTCCAGGTGCTCACATCAGGAACATGACCAGACGTTGTGGGAAGTGCATACAGGCCTATGGGAGCCAAACGCACTACTGAGTCACATTATAAGTTGGGGTGATGAAATGTACCCAAGTTGGAGCATCCTGTGATTTCAGTTGTTTACTTGGATTTTCAGTGAGTTTAAATCAAGCCCTCGATCGGTTGGTGATTTTGGATCCATTGACAGTTTACTCAGTATTGTGTTGTCAACAAATTACATAATGTAGGTAAAGATTTAGAATATATTTCATTCATCAAGACCCAATGTGTGATTTAAGTGTTCTTTTTACGCTTGAGCTGTGTTTTGTATTACACAAACCCCTTAGGGCGAGTGAAATTTATCTAGTGAGTCATTTGTGAGGCCTGCTTTTCTTCTGTGCAACCTTCCAGGAAAAGTTGTGGTTAGAGGGAACATTACATCCACTATTTCATCACATGGGGATTTTGGTCTGTGAGAAAGTGGATATGCACCTCTTGTAGAATAGTTTTATGCTCACATGACAACATGCTTCTAATCAGAAGGAACACGTACTCACTCACCTATTTGGCTAAACTGTGATTTAGTAGTTCATAGGGTTTAGTCATATTAACAGTGGCTTTAAGTCATCCTAACAGTTGGTGTCGTGTGGAACTAATGAATGCCACAAACCCCAATAGTACCAAAGCGTTCCAGGGTTGGTGCTCTTTGGCACCTGTCAGTGCCCCAGGCATCCAGGAGGCTTTTTTGTAACCTATTCATAACGAAACCAGAGCTAACAATTTTGTTTTCCCATGTTGATGAACATGCTCACGTAAACACAGCAGCAGCATTTAAAATATATCAGACACATCACCTAAAAGAAAATCCTTTACTAACTTTATTGTCTTGGGACACTTTGTTTAGTGTCTTTGTAGCCTACACCATGCTAGACTTAATCTGAACCAGATACATCCCTACTGTTTGATACAGTACTGTAATGTAAATTTATTCAGAAATGGTTTATTCCTGACATCTTTGACCACTAGAACCCAAAGTATTGCAGTAAAGGTATTTATGAAACCTCCTGAATGTAGTAACTTCTTTGTGACTAAGCTTCATTGATGATGATATATAATGTAAAATTGAAAATAAATGAAGCATACACTTAAGGGGAAAATATATATTTTATTTACCTGGGAGACCATCTTGTCATACATTTCAAGAACGGAATCAGTATTTCCCATGTTCCCATGAATCCTCAAACTTGTTTATTTAACGTAGCCCTACGGGTAGCAATACCACAACAAACACAAAATTTACCGCAACCGACACAGAATATACCACAACCGACATAGAATATACCATAACCGGCACATGACATGCTGGCCTCTATCATGTCCCTGTATTATCAGTCATGTCCAATTTTTGTGTTCGCTAGAAAGATCTTTATTATTTTTGTTGTTTAAATTGCATACCTTATTTAAATAGTTGTTCATTTGTAAAAGTTTTAAAGTATATTGCCCATTTATAATTAATTAATGTTTTTTGAAATATAGAGCCTCGTGATTAATAAACAAATATATTATTAGTAATATATGCAACTAAAGTATAGCCTTTTTTTCTGTATGATTCTTGTGAATTTGTCTTAAAAAACGGTTCAACATGTAATCCTAACTATACATGTAAACATCAAACATATCATTTGCAGGTTTCTTTTTTCCCTTTTCATTTGATGTTGAATTCTCCAAGATACCCAAAAATTTTTCTCATCTTGGACCTTTAATATGTCGATCAGCAGATGCTTTGGTCTGGTGGGACTTCGAGATCAATAAGGGTATTTTTTGTCTAGTTATGTTATCCCAGTGGGAATTTAATCCACAAACGTGGTGTTGTTTGTGCCACAGTTCTATCAACTGACCTGTTTGAACTGTCAGTTGAGGCATGCGTCTGCTTTTTCTTGCAGCATGACAGCTATTCGCCATTCACAGCTCCGGTTACGCAGACCGAGATAAAGACTAATCTAGGACCAAAAAAAATCAAGTTCAATAGAAAACGCCATTGAGCTAGATTTGCCTTTTTTGTGGTGAATACAGCTGTGTCCTTTTTATTCTGCGTTATACACCTCTGGGGGGGGGGGGGCATGCCCTGCATCTAAGTGTTTTAGAGAGTTCTCTGATGGCTTAATTTACTGGCTCCTAACTGGATAGAAATTATGTGGTTCAACCTCTTTCTTCTTTCAAAGGGCACTGCTTCTCCCAGGGACTGTGAGGTCATTTGGGAGGGTTAATGGATGGATTTGAGTTGATGCTTTCTGGAGCCTGGGGAGGCTTTTTGAACATTTACCATCCATAGATTGGATTTTAAACAAAGCCTTAATTTATTTATTTTTGGTCATAAGTAGACGCCAGTTACTCCTGCTAGCCCAATGCCTCAGAGAAGTGCAGTCCTGCGAATGACCTCTGGGGGGCTCTAGTTACCCACAGTTGAAATGTGAGATAGGAAGACACTCAGCACAGTCTATCCCTTTGTTTGTAACCAAGATATGTGGTAATTACCTCAAACAGCTGGGAGAAATCCACTTCAAACCCCTTCCCACGGCTCGGTCTCCCCATACTCCAAATTTTACCACATGCTCACATCAACCTATTTCCTTAAGAACCGCATTTTTTGGCAGCAATCTATGAATGCATTTTTAACACTGTAGTATATTCAAATTTCCCATGAGCAACGTACATGAGATTAATAATATACCATAGCTGTAACCATTTAAACACAGCATTTTTCTACCAGCCAATACAATTTTCTACCTGAGTTCAAATCATGTTAATTCAGCTAACGGGAATTGACAACTTCACAACTAGTAATTTCCATTTACCTGCTATGTTAGCACATATGTTAGCTATGCTCTTAAATTGCAGTTGACTGTCTTTCCTTTGCATTTCTTGCGCTCTTCTATATCATTGCAGACACCGGAATGGTGACAGAGAGACACTGAATTATTTACATTTGAATGTATTGAAAGTGGCACAGAAAACGCTTGCTGTTACATTGAGAACACTGAGGTTTTCTATTCTATGATGATGTCTGTGCTTCATTGCCTTAATGCGGCAGTCTGACTTATATCCTGCTGGTTCTCACTTACTTATAATGCTTTGATTTGCCAAACTTTCTGCTAATTCCCTAATTCATGAAGTTGACTTAATCTAAATGTTTAATGGTTCGTAAATTAAGTATGTCAAGAAATCGAGCAATATGTACTGTAGCAGTAGAACTGTAGAAATGGACTGCTTTCAGAAAAATTGGTCTTAGTGTTTCAAACCATCTTCTTGTATCATCAACATCTATACAATACATCAGTGAACTTCGTTAACTCTTCAACAAATTATAATAATTTATTTTAGTTTTAGATTAATCCTAAAAAGATCTAAATCAATACTTTTATAAGGTATTTACTTCCATGCCACCTGATACCAGAGTGCTTGGAGATCATGTGCCCATCTGATTACATCAAATGGATTTGCTGCATTAGGTACCTTCCAACACAAGCAGAAAAAGTGAAATTATCAGCAGGCGTCCTTGTCTGATCCGTTTCCCAAGGCTACGCCATGACACATATATTGGACGTTTTTAGGCCGTCTTAAATTCACGGGGACTCTCCTGCGTGAAGGTCAGAGTTGTGTTACGTCCATTACAATATGTTGGAGAATTCTCAAACATCACATGAGACTTGTCGTAAGGTCAAATCTGATTCAGATTTTTCGAAGTTGTCATTCATGCTGAATTTGCCTGCACATAGACTTCTAGATTGAGTTCTGGAACTCAATCAAATAACGTTGCTTTCTGGAATGGCATTATTAGTTTACTATTTTTTTATTTTTTACTTTTTGGTGGTTTAAACATATTTAAAAAATAATTTAAAACAAAACTTATAAAGTATGTGATGCAACAGCACAGTGGGATGTCCTGTCGTTAATGTATGATTCATTTTGTTCTTTTCCCAAAACCCACCCATCACCTGACATCATGAATTGGTATGCAGTGAAGCTGACGACCACAATAATCAAAGGCACTCAGCTTTCTTACTTTCACATAGGCCCCACCCAACCACTGAAGTTATAGGGATGTCTACTCAAATCGTTTTGACAATATGATCTGACTGACTGTTGTCAACTGCTGTTTTTATTAGAATCATAGAGAGAAACAAAGATGGAGATAAAACACACAGATGCACCTACCCCCTAAACCTAAGACATACCCAAACCTCAATATTGTAACCTAAGTTAACACAGCAATAACGTCTAATCGTGAACCTAAACCTAATGCATAAAGTCTTCCTTTTAAACCAAAATCCCTGTGGGTGCCAATTTATCCGGTTAGAACATCAGTGGTGATGTTTCTTTAGGTTCCCACATGTAAATGTAGACCGGGATCACACACACGGGTTACTTAGATTTAAGCCGAACTGAGATGGTTGTTGCTAGGAAAGTTTAGGGCATAGTTGTGGAATAGCCACATTGTGTATTTCTATGCATTTAGATCAATAATAGACATTCATAACCCCACATATTCTATGAAAAAAAATCCTAATCCAAAAAGGCAATCTCTAAAATCAGTAGTATTTTGATTAGTCAATTAGTTACAATAAATGGGGAATACTGTTTCTTTATCTTTGTTTTATTCGTATTGTTGCTGTAACAGGAATGTAGGTGTTTCATTTACAGAATCATGTGAGAAGGACAGACTGAATAATTATATAGAATAAAATGCATGACAGTATGAAAACAAACCTATTTACTTCAAAAAGTGGTAAAATGAAATGTCAAATTCCAAGTGTTACTTTATAGAAATACTGTACACCAGATTGTAAAGGATTCCCTATACTGTGTATCACTTATGAGCAGACTGGTTGACTTGTTGGAATCTTTGCCAACGCATGTAATACTTTGAGATCTCTTAATGTGTAGGCAATTAATGGGTACCATCTTAATCTAAATTGTGCAACATCTTATACATTCTTGCTTTTTTTCCCTGTTTTGCATTTACACTTTGCTATAATTTGAAACATGTTGCCTTAAAAGCGTTTGTTTGGTGAAGAACATGTCATTCAATTATAACTGTCAATGAATGGTGCATTTGTTGATTGTATTACCAGACACTGATTAACACTGGTTTACATTAAAACTTTTCATTGGATATTGGAACAATGATAGGGAATAAAAACTGTGCCGTTAACATGCAAACATTTCCAGCTTTTGATCACCATACACCATCTTCAGGTTTCCTGGGAAATTAAAGTTGAGCCTATGAACAAACTACCGTATTTGGTAATTAACAAGGTGATACTTTTTTCATATTCTTAACTAGTATGTGGGATATGGTGCTCAAGCAATTCTTGCCTGCTATTTCAGGGTACAGTTAGAATTAGATCTTGATTCTGTTTATAGTAACAATAAGCATTTTTTTTTATCTTCACCTCAATATAAATACATTGTGATTCAAATTAAATTGTCTACTAAAATTACAAAAACATATCTTGAGTTTATAGATTACCTGTGACCTGTGACAGCCTGAAATAATTGAGTCATCCAATGGTTGACTTCCTGTAGGAGAAGAGGTATCACATGAATTAATTTACTGTCCAGTCAGGCTGCAAGAGAGTAGGACCAGAATTCAATCACTGCAGAAAAGGATTACATTATATTGAAATTATTTAGCAGAAACACTTATTTAGAGCAGCATACAGGAGCAATTAGGGCTATGTAGCTTGCTCCAGGGCACTGCAACAGATTTGAAAGCCATTGTATGTTCGTGGATTAGAACCAATAACCTTTTCTTTGCTGTCCCAACACTGTTGACCACGTCGCTATCTGCCCTCCTCCTTCTAGGTGATCTTTATTACAGCTGGGCACATTTACCATGTTTTCTCTATCAACGTGACATGGTTCTTGATATGTACCCTTCTGCAAGTGTTATTTGACTATTTGTGCAGGGTGCCTCAATTGACAATACTCTGACTAGTAATTAGGCTGCTGTCTGGTTGTTTATGCAGTGTTTAAATGGTAAACAGTTGATACCAGGCTGGGCGTCAGTCTGCGTGCCACTCCCTGCAACTCCTTGTAATGCCCAACAACAAGAAAGCATTCTTGGTAGTACAACGAGATCTGGAATCCAGCTGAGCTGATCTACTTTCTCTATGAGGTTTCCTTTAACATACACAATCCTCAACTCCCTTCCATTTGGCAGATTTCCTAACCCTAACCCACGGTAAATGCAAATGTAAATTGTTTACTTTTTCATGTTTCGAAATGCAAAGTAAAGAGTGAATTCTAACTGCCTTTGCTGGCCAATCTGTGTGCAAGAATATGCTACTCGCTGTCCAATCAAGAGGAAGTTGCAGAATTGACTAAGAGTTACTCCCATTCCTATAATGGTGTAGGTTGTAATATCGTGATTGGATGCGGGGGTCCTTTGCAGATACTTTTTGGGGTAAGGGCTTCCTGGCTACTGCCTTAGGAACAGCAAGCCCAGACCGCAAAAAGACCCAAAAAGGACAAAATATACAGACTGGTTCTGCTCAGGCTGAATTCCAAACCTGTAGGGAGAAAAGAGAAACATATATTGATATGTATAATAAAACTGCTTTTGTGACAAATAGTTGGTAAACTTAAATTTGTCAGAATTAGGATATGTTTTTTTGAACAGTTGATTGTTGTACATATTCTGTCTCGCATTATGGCTTTGACAGCATTTGGCCTAAGAGTGTTCTAACCACATCAAAGGAAAACAATCTCATTGGGTTGTATTTCAACATTAATTGGATAACCCCCCTGACCTTCTGGACATGCTCCACGGATGTCTTTCCTGTATTTACCCAAATAATAACCTTGCATAATGCATCAGAACAGGAGTAATTAAATGGCAACCAATTTTAAGTCAATTGTATGCTTAACCCCTTGCCATCTTAGTTTTACTATGAACACTACTGTTCAAAAGTTTGGGGTCACAGGTTTGACGATCAAGCCCTCCTCCAGCATCTTTTGATTTGGTCTGCATTTCACAAATGTTCTTTTTTGTGATCCAAACACGTAAAACTTTGATTCGTCTGTCCATAGCACTTTTTGCAGTCTTCTTCTCTAGTGTCGGTGTTCTTTTGCCCATTTTAATATTTTCTTTTTATCGGCCATTCTGATATAGCTTTTAATTTGTGGCTCTGCATTAAAGGCCAGCATCCCGGAGTCACCTCTTCACTGTTTACGTTGAGACTGTTGTTGTGCGGGTACTGTTTAATGAAGTTGCCAGGCAAAAACCTGTGAGGCATCTGTTTCTCCAACTTGATTCTCTAATGTATTTGTCCTTTTGATCAGTTGTGCACTGGGTCCTCCCACTCCTCTTTCTATACTGGTTAGAGTAAGTAGGTTCTGTTCTGTGAAGGGAGTAGTACACAGCTTGTATGAGAGTTTTTTGGCAATTTCCTTTGTGATATAGTCATTATTATTTCAGAACATGAATAGTCTGATGAGTTTCAGAAGAAAGCTGTTGTTGTTGTTTCTGGACATTTTGAGCCTCCAATCAAATAATTGGACAATTGCTGATGCTCCAGATACTCAGCTAGTCTAAAGAAGGACATTATTTAGCTAATTTAATCAGCACCACAGTTTTCAACTGTGCTAACATAATTGCAGAAGGGTTTTCTAATGGTCAATTAATCTTTTCAAAATTACAAACTTGGATTTGCAAACAACATGCCATCGGAACACACTACTGTCTGTTGATAATGGGCCTCTGTATGCCTATGTAGCTATTTGGGTGTTTGTGTGTGTGTTTGTGTGTGTGTGTCTGGTCACGCCAAAGGCATGAACCATTTCTACCTCTTGTACTTGGCCACACAAAATGCTGAGAAATCTTTTGGATTTAGGATTTATCTCCACTGCGTCAAAAGGTGACTCTACTCTTAAAATTATGTTTATTTGACATTTAATGCGAGATATTAAATATTTGCATTTATGCATAATGCATTTTTTAAGGCAGGGTTAGACATGATATGACGAATAGGTCCTATGTGAGTATGACGTTAAGCCAAAGACAACCCTGGGCGGCCAGAATATGTAATCTGTTGACGTAGGCATCTGCCACGCGTATCTTTCCAAAGGCGTCATTTGTGGAAAAAGTGTCACATCCTCTTCCTCTTTGCTTCTTGGTCCTGGCTGGGTCACGGTGTGATCTATTATCCACTGACTCCACTGACTGCAGTTGTCTCCATCAAGTTCAATCAGCACAATGTCATGTTTTTGGAACAGCTCTATAATTAGATTTTTGTTGTGGGCTTTCTGACATTGTATCGAAGCTCTAGCAACCCGTTTCCCAAGTCCACAACGGAACGGACTTGGTTGTACTGGTGTATAATGCATGTATTTTGCAGATAAAAAATCTGAACATTTCGGGTTTCTTATAAGACTACTGAGATTACTGTCAATGGCGTTGAAATGCACTAGTCGTGGTGCACCGTTTACGCTCTGGGAGTTGTCCATGGTGCTGTGACACAGCCCAACCCCTCGGCGGTCGCGGTGTATTCCCTCTCCTTGCAATGCTGGGGCGAAGTATGTGACAAAGAATCATTGCATACTGAAGTAGTATAAAAATATACTCAGAATATTTATTTCAAAATAATTTGGCTCGAGCGCAATGGGTCTCACGAGTGTCAGGGAATGTAACAGTATGAATGTGTATTTATGTATTATGTGTGTTGCATTAAAATCGTATAGATCATGATGCATAAATCGTGCAATATAGTCTATATCGCGTGTTGCCTACGCATTGTGCTTGCTTCTTAGATCAGTGGTGCTATATGATTTGGGTTAGGTCGTTAGAGTAATATACTACTGTGTGTTTGAGGGAGAAAGAGCAAGAGGAAAAGAGAGACCAGATAGGTGGTCTAATCATCTCTACTCCACGCGCACGACTGCCCCCCCACACCAGCCACGTAAAAGTATATGCAAACCATCTCAGCAACAAATACCCACCTACAATAAATTAGATTATAACAGGATTTACATAATCATGAATAGCTTAATAGTTAAAAAATAAACTCAAATAAAACGTTGTCAAATCACAGTAGTAGTTAGTCAGTTAGTAGTTTTTTAACAATGGCATTTACATTTAGACGAATGGTCTACAAAAGGATGATCAGAATCAAATAATTTAGATTTTTTTAATTATTATTATCAGGAAAATAAAGTACATTGATTATTTGCAAATGCAACGAAATAACTCAATCTAGACCGAGCACGTCCCTGCGAAATTTCCACGCACAAATGACTCCAAAGAAGAAGAGTTAAAAAATTATTAATTTCGTCTTATTTTACCTTCATCTGTTGAGTTTATTATTGCGTGAGATGCGAAAACAATCCACCCAAGGTTCCCCATCAAATTTGGGAGGAAAACATCGTAATGGTTATAGCCTATAGCACAAGCATAAGACTCTAGCCCCCAAAACAGAACGGCAAGACACTAAAGGCGCATTTCTATTTCTAAAGGCACAAGTCGGTAAAAAATATAAAAGGCTCACCCAATAGCCACTGATCCGAAGTGTGCATCATTTTCTCTGCTCTCTCACCCATTCTTTGCATAATCCCCGGGATTTGGACGAACACATCTCACTGACATGCAATATTTCTTGAGATGTCCGTCGCTGGCGCTCTACGGAATCCCTCCGATGTATATTTTTCTATGCATTTCCAAATAATAAATTTTGTCCTTTGCGCGTTTCTGGAAAATACTGCAAAATCTAATGGAACCACTCAATTCCTCCAGTCTACTGGTGACCTGCATTGACGTCATTGCGTCATTAGGTTTCCCCTGGAAACACAGGAGATCCAAAAATAGTAACACATTAATTCAACTCGGGCTGGGGTTGGCGAGAGCGACTATTTGTATCAATCCAAAAATCTTCATTTTTCCCCCTCCTTTTCTCCTTTTATACCCCGTTAGCCTCCGAAGGATGCGTTACTCACAACTCGCCCTCACAACCCTATTTTAAGATTAGGTTACAGGAGAGATCGATGGAGGGTGATGGAAAGAGGTGGGTTTCTTGGTCTTTTTGATCCCATCCTGCAATATAAAAACATTCAAAGAGAAACAGCGCCACGGGGATAAAAATAGAAAGTGCAGAGCAGTCATGTGTCAGCCACAGAAACTTGTACTATCGGGTAGTGCACGACGTGAAGTAACATTCCGGCCATGCCAACCGTGCACATCGATGCGTATGCAATCCAGCAAGGGAACTGTTAGCGATATGTTAGTTATTTCCACACGTTTAGGCACTGCATCTGGTGAACGCCTTATTGTATCTACACTGTGTGGTTGCGGTGTGCTTTCTAAATAAATCGAGTAATGCTGCAAGATCTCCACACCAGCTTAGTGAAACCGGCACCGAGTCCACTATAGGCAGCGTTTTGTCTCTGATTCAGAATCATCTGGCTACCAACAGATCCATAAATTCATCTTCCATTCAACCATCGAGTGATTCAACTACTATTTTATTATTTTCACATCCAGCCACAGTTGTGACACTTTAGCTCGATTTTCCTAAAGCATCTTTAAGGTGTTAGGTAACATATTAACCAACCATTCCCCTATGATTTGGGTGAGCTCTAGACCATGCAACTCCAGTGTTCACTGTCATGATGCGTACATTCACATGCACAGTCTATGCCTTGTGACTGTAAACGCTGGGCTTGCACAAGTGAATGGCACCGGCTCCCATTCAAGCACCAGCTCCCATTCAAGCACCAGGCATTATACTATTTAAATTACTACTAAAGATGACATAGTGGAATTGTGTAATAGAAATATAATCTTCATTTCTAGCTATGTCTATACCCCACTGTACCTACATGAACCTTTATCAACCAATAGGGTCGGCCTATAGAATGGGCATAAGACATTTCCTTTGCATTAGATGCCTGGTTTTGATTTATGAATGAGCAGTCATTGGAGCACAGTTTAGGGAGACATTTGATAGGAAATCATTGACCAACAGACAGATAGATTGACAAAAGGGTTTCGAAACCAGGAGTAGGACCCAGAAATCAGGTATGAAAAACGGTTGCTACATTTTGAAGATATTAACCATAAATTGAAAATGCCAAAGCACCGTATGATCGGTATGTCTGCAGAATTGGTCATGGCCCCTTTGTGGTTTTTAGGAAAACCCAGTCTATGCTACCTTATATTAGCATTATTATGAGTGTATTCAGTTATGTTATATATTATTAACATGCTACCAGAACAGCAGTGTTTTAAGCGCCATGTCTCTGGCGGTTTTCCCGGTGTTATAATTAGGCCTGGGGTTCTGAGGCTTTGTACCCCTGGTCTTTTTATCCAATTCCCCCACAATATTGATAATTCTGAAATTGTTTAGTGGCATTAATTTCCGCTTGAACGGTGTTAGAAAACTTGGGCAAAAAGAACTCGGTTTCAGTCGCACCAGATTGTATGCTCCTGTTTTTAATTGCACAGAGTAGTCTTTCCTAGTTGTGGAGTCAAACATGCATAATGCTGACAAGTTTGCCAGCAATGCCTTTTCTAGACATCTCTGATAATGCTCTCTCAAGCTAGCCATATAGAGTGGAGAGAATAAATATTTGATACACAAATACTTATGTCATGCAATAAAATGCAAATTAATTACTTAAAAATCATACAATGGGATTTGAAGTGTATCTATGATAAAATATACAGTCATCTACATGCTTTGTAAGTAGGAAAACCTGCAAAATCGGCAGTGTATCAAATACTTGTTCTCCTCACTGTACTAAGAAGGTTAACCAACACAACTAGATGATACCTACAATGCTGGGAATTGACAAAACAAATTGCCAGTGTCGAATTCTTCTGAGCTGGCCCTTCGTGGACCTGATGAAGAAGAACCAAAGAACCAGAAATGTTAAGAGGACTTCTTTATTTTGTGGCATCAAGACACGGCAATTAAAGACCACTTTGTCAAATATGTATTTCCGGTATGTGGTTTTGAACTGTATTTTGCCACTATGCATTTTGTATTTTTGCCACATTAACTTAATTTCTTTATTATATTTTTGTTGCCTTCATAACTTAAGCTCATGAGTGACATAACTTAAGCTCTTTTTTCACCACCTGTTTTCAGCTGCATTTCTGCCATGAGCCCAGGTTATATTCATAAGCCGTTGTTCCATTTCAGCCTGTCATTCAGCCCTCATGCTCGATTCTGGTCCTCTAGGTTGGTTCCTATTTGTTTGTCCATTTCAACCCTCTAATCAAGGATTGATTTAGACTTCGGGACACCAGGGGGTTTGAATGTAAAGGCTTCTGACCTTGTAGTGTAAGAGTTATTTATAATGTCCCTCACTTAGGAATAGCACAGTAATGCAGCTAAGCTAAGCTGGCGAGGCAGGACACAAACATTTTGGCTAGAGACAATTTACCCAAGGGAGTGTCTAGGCAATGCCAGCAAACTAATGGGGACATGCGTAAATACATAGACTCCCTACATACATGCTCCTGCTGTATTGGTTGCACCTCATGTACATGGTTGAGAGCAAGTGTAATAGAGCATTAAAGAGAAATTAACAGTTGCTGTTAAGACGGCGCTCTTTCCAAACTCTGTTTTGGCACAGCTTGTCACAAATCCCAGTTTTGGATCATATATGTGTCCAGAAAACACAGAGTATAAACGGGGCACAAGCCATAGTACTTTGTTGTTTGTAAGACTCAAACAGGGAAGCCAAGAAAAGTGAGACTCAAAGGTCTGGTTCCTACCAGACCACACTATGACCTTAGGTGAAATATACTTGTGAGTTTTGAACTTTCAAGCATGGAAATCTCTAATGTCTGTTAACCCTTGAATCTCCCTCTTTGAAATCTGTTTTAAGAACATTTCATAACTAGTTTGGTTAATTGGTAGCAAATCAGTAACATGACCTGGTATAAGTATTTCAGAAGTGAAAATGGCTAGGGGCTCCCCACTCTGTGAAAGACTGTGTGGGCAAATAGTGCAAAAATTAAAAAATAAAGTTTCTCAATGTAAAATTGCAAAGACTTGCGAAGAAGAATCCATTTATAAACAAGATATAGAAACCCTGCCCCATTCTCTGGTCCTGAGCTCATTTAAGATGAACTGAGGCGAAGTGACAACCTGTCCGGTGGTCTGACGAATCAAAATTGTAAATTATTTATGGGAAACATGGACTCCATGTCCTCCGGACTTAAGAGAAGAGGGACCGTCTGGCTTGTAAGCACTGCACAGTTTATTAGCCAGCATCTGTTATGGTATGGGGGTGCTTTAGTGCACATGGCATGGGTGACTGCACCATCTGTTAAGGCAACATAATGCTAAACATGATATACTGTTTTTGGATATATAATGTTTTTGGAGCAGCATATGCTGCCATCCAGACAATGTAATTTTCAAGTAGGCGTATTTCGCCAAGACAATGCCAAACCACATTCTGCATGTATTACAGCAGCATGGCCCTGTATTTAGTCCTGCGGCTAAACTGGCTAATCTGTTAAGATGCAGATTTTTTATTTCAAAAATACAGCAGTTGGTCTCCTCAGTTTCCAAACGTCTACAGAGTATTGTTATACGAGGGGATGCAACACAGTGGTAAACATGCCCCTGTCCCAAATACTTTTTCATGTGTTGCTGGCATCAAATTCCAGTTTCTCAAAAAACTTTAAAATATTTTAGTTTAAAAATGTTATATGTTGCATTTGGCACAGAGGTGGTTGCGCAATCCAGATCTGGTTGTAGATGTGTCCAAAAAACATAGTGTGTCCCAACTTTTGGGGAAATTAGATTGTAAAATAAGCAATTTATAAGCATTTTTGGAGAAAAGCTATGTAGGTCCTACAACTCAATTGCAAATCGATGTATGGTAATTCATCTTAATGCAATTGTAAATGTTATTTTTGCAATGGGAATGGAAATAGAAAATGAAGGTGGAGTGGTTTGTGGACTGCAGTGTTTTCCCAGCAATGCTCCCCCATCCAAAGACCCTTTGCTGTGAACTAACCCTAACCCATGGTGGGGGAAAGGAGGGTCTGGAGGGAAGTGTTTAAAGTATTCTTTTTCAGATTCAGCCAGAAACATTTCAGAGAGCATATATTTGTATACAGCTATTTTCTAAAAGAAAATGTCCATCTCCTGCTCCCAGGCAGATTTCGCGTTTTTAGTGGCGTTTTTGTTTAATGACAGAATAACCAAATAGATCTGGGAAGTAAATCTCATGTCGAGTTTGACAATGTACTGTCCCATGGTCGACCAGGATGTTTTTGGCGGGGAAGCCTGATTTCTGTGAGGAGACAAAATGCCGGTCCTGCAGGTAACCGAAAAAGTGAGAAGGGGGTAAAGTGTATGTAATGCAGTAATCCCCTTCCTTGCCCAGAGACAGAAAGCTGTGTCTGTCGGAGACAGAGGCAAGACGTGGTTCTTATTAATAGGGCTAAAAAAACCCATTTGAAATGCAGAAACCATTACCTGCTTTTAAGTGTGTTCATTACAGCAGGATTGCCAGGGTGGCGAGAGGGGGCAGCCCAGTTGTAGTATAAATTTGCATCTCTGAAGCCAATACGATTGACTCTGGGTCACTTACCTCCCCAGATAAAAAGTAGCAGCCTGATTTCTTGACTCTGGTAAAAACAATGGGATAGAATGAAATAGATGCAGTAGATAGGAATTTGGGCTCTGTGGTATGTGAAACCAGAGTGGTTTATTTGGAAAGTTAATTCAGATGGTTTGAGCTTTAGCGCTCTCAGGTTGATTTGGAAGCACTCCCTTTTCTGCAGATTCAGTTTGAAGCCAGAGAATGCGCCAAAGTCCTCCAGAATATAGAGGATGGAAGGAAAGCATGTTGCAGGTTACTGCTGGGTTACTGCAGGGTTACATAGAGTAACAAATCATCAGCATAAAACAATAGCCTGTGTTCAACATCCTCCTGTGACTGGAAAGAGGAAGATGCACATAGAGCTATCAAAAGGGGCTCAATAGAAAGGGCAAATAAGAAAGGGAAGAGAGGGCAACCCTGTCTGGTCCCACGTTCAAATGCACTGGCCTGGGGAATTGTCTGAAATCAAACCACAAGAAAGATCATTCATTTGGGGAATTGGACGAGGTCACGTGTGGAAGCAGGGTCAATAAAAAAATAGTCAGTACGAGAGAAAGAGTGATGCACATGAAGGAGTGCTCTCTTGCCTGGGGATTCCAGAACCTCCAAGGGTCTACACACTCATTTTCAGCCATAAAATCCGAAAAGGACTATGACATAGCAAAGCTAGTCATAGTTCTGGGGTAGGAGCAGCTCAGAGCCAGATCCACAAAACAATTCAGAGAAGGTATTTTTCCCAACATGGCGAATTCATCATCAATGTTGAGAGCAAATACATTGACCAGGACAACTGGTGTGTGCTTGATTGTACCAGTTAGGACTCTATTTGGTAAGATTAAAACCAGTGGTAGTTCTTTCAGCCAGGAGTACAAAAGGTAAGAAAACAGGCCAATTATTTGCAAGAATAGAAAGTAGTGAAAGAAAAAGAAAAGCAAGAAACAACAAGAACAAACACATGCATATCCCACAACCCTCCCACCCATAGTCTTCTTTCCAGATGGAGACAGCAGGTCGGCATTGTATGCAGTGTCTGAGCATGCCAGCAGAGAGTTTCCTCATCCCAAAGTACAGAGGCCCCATAGCATTCACAACAGATGGCATTCAGAAACTACTGAGTAAGCAGCACAACAAACAATGCACATAAAGATTGGCCAATTAGGTGCGACACAGCCTGCAGACTTGTCACAAAGAAATAGCTGGGTGAAAAATAAAGTCACATTAGAACCCTGATAGAGAAGAACGGTTAAGCAAACAGACCAAAACGTTAACAGAAGCCCGGCACTATTGCTGTGCGGTACAACAGTGACCACCCAGAAATAAACCGTCCTGCCACTCAGGCAGCAATATAGTGAGAAGCACAACAGCACACGGCAGCGGCAGTCAATTTAACATAATATAATATCGCTACTTAAGGCGGAAAAAGTCAGTCAATTTGCACCTGAGAATGCATCAAAGGACTAGTTTATCCGACAGACAAGCGGGTTAGCTTCGTTGTGATAGTAGAACTGCAGCCTTTCCCCACCTGGACAGGCAGGGAAGCAGAGGGTAAAGGTCTTCTTGTATAGGCTGCGTTTTACGTCAGGGAATGCAGCTCTTCTCGCGACATCTGACGTGAGGTTAGGTAAAATACACCTTGGTTTTTACGTCTTGGTTTTGGCTTCAGGGAATCCACTTCTTGTCTAGGAAATTATGGAACTTAACGATAAGGGGGAAGGCGGATGCGATGAGCCCAGTCCAGTTTTCGGGCAAGCAGAAACGAGAGTGATACCTGAAATAATCTGCCATGAATGTTTTGTCTAGGTATAAATAGGCCTGAACAAGATCTAACCTCCTAAGCATATTATTCATCACATGTTTGTTCTAGGTAATTTGTAACTTTTCAAACTTAATCAACTGATAATACTTTCTTTAAGGTAAATCAGGTTTGTTAATGCTCACGTAGACCTAGTAGCCTGGTCTATATTGGTATTAGTCAACTTTTGCTATCATTTGTAGCCATGCTAAACATTTCTAAAGAGAAAATATATATTAAAAACAACCTTTTATATTTTCATTCATTAATTACATATTAAGGTTTTTTCAAGAATATATATATATATATATATATATAATAGTTATAATATTAATTAAAATGAAATGAAAGTATCAGTGAACTCCTCAAATGCTTCCTGAGTCCTTGTTAGAGGCATACCTTGCCTCAATTTGAAATTGCCTTGGAGCATAAGTGTGGACAGAAAAAGAATTTCTGCGGAATAAATGTTGTTTGTGTATACATATATATGATGATAAATCTGTCCGAGGTCTTTTATACAGTTTTCAGTAGGGTACCAGGCACTGAAAGTTTGCTAGGTTAAATCCCTGTGCTGGCATGGGGAAACAAAACTGTCCTTGAGCAAGACAGTTGGCCTTTGTCTCTACAGGGTCGCCCTTAAAAGAAAAAAAAATTGTGACATCACTCTCTGAAAATTACTTTTTTCTCTCCAAATTCATGCAGGTATAACACATCTTGAACAAATCAAACGTATTATTATGTCATGTAAGAACAATATCCATTCTATAGAAATGATTGTCCGCGCTACAATAATCTTCTCAGGCTCCCAATTAATTGAAACAAATTCACCGTTAAGAACCACAAAAGATCTTTTTTCTATCTGTCGTATGTTATTTAAAAGTCCTTGTGGTGAAAGGTAGGGGAGAGTTTTTCCAGAGGGAACAGTGAAGCTTTGGTGAAACAGTGCACTAGGAGCAGTTGCTGCTGCTGGTCTCCAATGGACAAAGTATGCCACACAATCCTTACATGTGTCCTTACATGAATCATTCTCCGACTGTATCGAAGCGGGTGGAAGAGCATTGGTCCATGGCATCGATCCTTGGTACTGTAATCAGCCTGGCACCCATATGATTCAACCAATTAACTAGTCATTATCAATGCCTTGATTGTGTTGAACAGCAACTTGTACATCCTTCAGGCCCACACAGCCTTCCTCACTCCATTACCCCAGGTCAATATCTACTGTTTTCTTTCCTGGTGTTAGTATTGATTTCAGGGGCATGTTTTTTACCAGGCTACTTACCATGTGTGAAAATGATAGATGGTCAACTGGTATGATGCAGGGAGGGGAAAAAACGGCTTTTAAGACCTGTAGAACATTGAAGTATGCGTGTCTGTGTGTGGGTGTTTAGGTTTTGTGTGTAATAGGACATTCAGGTTTCGTTTCGTTTTTCAGTCCCTTTGAGGAAAGATGCTACGGGTTAGGTGTAATGTCAAAGTTTCAGTGGTGTTAGGATAGAATTTGCGTGTGTGTGTGTGTGTGGGTGCTTGTGTGTTTGTTGTACATTAACAATTCTGTAATAAATGTTTTAACAAACTCTGCTAGCAGGTATCACTGAAACATGCTGCACTTTAACTGTTGATGCCATCTACTGGGGGAAAAAACGAACTACACGGAAACACCTCACCACACTTAAATTCTGCAGAGCAGACTCTAGTGTCTTTCCCTCTGTCTTTCCTCATCTCCTTTCCTCTATTCATACCAAGGGAAGTTAGAAGACATTAACCAGGTATTTATGAAGCATACTGATGCTTGGAAAGGAGGGCTTTATTAAAAACCAAGATCCTAACAAAGGCTTTATACCCTGAGACACAACACACTAGTCCAGAACACAACAGTCGTCTTGATCTAAACCACATGTGGTATTATTTACTACTGCCTTTAAATCCATTAGTAGCATGATGACAACATTGAGCAATACATTCACATTTGCTTTGTGACCCTGAGCAACCAAACAAGATAGTGTAAAGAGTATACAAATGGAGACATTCTACACTCCTACTGTTCTTTTTTCAATGCATAATAAGTGAGGCTCCATGAGTGTGTGTTGTGTGCCTGCAGGCATATCCGATGAAGGTTACCGTTGGGTTTAGTGAGCTGGTGCAATGAGGAGAAATCCCCAGACTTTTGGAGAGTTATTAAGACACCTTTCATTACCGTCATTCAGGTTATGCTGTTCAGATCCATACCCCGTGCACAGTACATGCATCTGTGGGAGTGGCGTATTGTTACACTCTACATTGGTAGGGCAAAGTTATTCCAGTGCCTGCTGTGGTGGTGTTATTACGATAAACCACCAGGGGGCAGGAGTGGTCACTAAGAAACAAGAGGCTTCTTTTTTCTTTCTCCCTTAAACCATTTTTTGGGTTGATGCTACTGCTACAGTATCTGCATCTTGAGGCAAATGCTTACAGAGACACAAACACACACACACACACGCACTCATAAAAATTATGTACACGCAGGCCTTTACACACACACACACGTATTTGTAGGGCTAAGATGACATTCTTTTTTAGAAGGGGTCACGTTAGTAGAATTGCACCACTCATTCTCCCAACATAACCAAACTACTGTCTATATGACTCCTAGCTGTGACATCACAAGTTCATTGTCACCCTATCACAGTTTCTTGCACATCACCACCAGTTCAGAGGTCGCCCACATTACACGCCCAGATTGGCCCACAGTCACACATTCACAGGCGTTTGCACACAAACTGGGAATCCAATCCCACTTCATCACATTTGGGGGCACGAGAGCGAGGCCTAATACCCCATAACTGTAAACATCTGGGGCTCAACCTTGAAAAGATTATTCAGCGGGGTTCTTAGCAACTCAGCCACAGCCTCAAAGGATCGAGGAAAGAGAGAGAATGTGACGGACTGTGAGGGAGAACGAGTCAGGAGGAGAAAAGAAAGGGACAGAGGGGGTGAGGGAAAGCTTTTCAAAGAGGCCTTTCTTTCAACCTCCTTGAGCAGCCAGTGCATAAGAGAGAGACCAGTGGACCTTGAGGACACTGAGGGGGAACTGAATGCTTACCCAGCAGAACTCTATCTTCAAGGCTCTTTGCCTTAGACTTTTTTTGTAGTTTTTTTTTAATCATTAATTAATTCTTGCTAATTGCCAGGATTAGGAGGAGAGAGAGAGAGAGAGTGAGAGAGAGAGAGAGAGAGAGAGGGAGAGATGAGTACGCCAGTCCCCAGGGGGGCTCTGGACTGCAATATGCCTATGCCTGGCTGTGTGTGTTTGGCTTAGTGATTTGTGTGTGTGGGGCTTAGTGGTGCATGTTTGTGTGTGTGGGGCTTAACAGTGTGTGTACGTGTGTATGAATGGTGCTGACCCTGAAAGAAAAGGAAAAATTAGGAAGGTAATGATAACACTCCTGGTCAGATACTCTGAGAGAATCTGTCTTACACTCAGGAATGTGGTCAATGCTGTTTTATTAACACAAAGGCAGAGTGGTTTCAAGGTTCTTTCTAGTCGTGGCATTTTCTTGTCAAAGGCACCCATGTTTCATGGTGTTGTCTGAGTCATAACATGTAGTTGAAACTCCACAAGAAAGTCCCCCTGAAACATCAGCATAACAACTGTGAAGGTCAGAGGGTCAGCTTCTGTGCATTGCCTCTGGAGCAATTTCAGACCCTTGCTCAAGTGCATGCTGGCGGAAGATTCTACTGATACAAACTGTACACTGCTATATACAGTAAGGACTGTGGCCCAAAGCATCAAAGCATATGAACATGTTATATAATCAGAACCATAATCAGCTTTATTACCATGTATGTTTACACATACAAGGAATTTGCTTGGTGCTACGGTGCATAACAGAAACACGGAGTAAGTAGTATGAGGTAAAAAAATTTAAATGACAGTAAATATAAAATGTGCAAACATTTACTGAATAAGTGTAAAAGTGCAATGTGCAGGATGGAAGTCCAGAGAAGTGCATTAATGTTATGCATTATGTAGAATTTAAGTTATGAGTTTGGTTATGGGGCAGAGGGTGTCAGTGGAGAAATTCATGGAACCATAATATTTATAGATTTTTGATACAGGGTCCGTTTGTAAGATTTTTGTTGTTCTTATAGCTTAAATGACCCTAGGAAATCTGCAGGAAAGGTTTAAGATAATGTTTTAAATATTTATTTCCACAAAATTGTTCCAAGTGCCAAGTTTCCCATTAAAATGTTCTTGTCATTCTGTTGGAATTAACTGGTCTTCTCATACCCGCTTTACATTTTCCATGTGGACTCATTCTGTAAGGACAAAAACATTTTAGAGCCAGGACCTCATGCAGTGCCTCTTTGCGGTAAATTTTTATCTTTACTTAAATGACAACAAATCAAAACTGAGCTGTAGTAACTCTTATAATACATGAAAAATGCATTAAAATGGACTGAACATTCGCATATTAATTTGAATATTACCAGTGTCGTGAAAAATGCCGTTCCCTACTCAAAAAGATGCAAGAACTTCAGAGGTTGTAAAATCAATTAGACTTAATGAACGTCATCATAAAGCCGGGAAGTTTCTGCAGGAAAGACCAATGTACAACTTGCAAACACACATATTTATACCATGTATTATCTCGTGTTATTTAGATCATCCCTTTATGATAATTTCAGGGAATGAGTGAACCTATTGTTCAAATCATGAGCCACCTGGCCTTGAGAGATGGCAAAGGCCTGGGAAGAGTTTAAGGGAGGCAGGGTGATAAGATGGTGATTGGATGCCATCCTAGAAAATAGGTTCAGAATCTTTCTGGTGAGAAATCATGAATGATTACCTCGTCTTTTAGTGTTCTTTGTTTCCAAGTGTGCTTATACTACTACTCAGTACATACTTGATTATATGAATAGATGTTGTTTAGCATTATTTATCATTACCTGTAGTTTTCTACATTTCTGGCTCATAAGTATATGACATCTTATGGATTACTAAAATCTTACTTCTATAATACTATGGTTACTTCCTTAGTGAATTCATTATGTGGATATGTGGAACACCAAAATTCCCCTACACCAGTAATAAATAAAGACAATACCTTTTTAATATTGCTTTTCATATGCTGTTGCTTTGTGTTTTCGAAAGTGTGGCAGTTTTGTGTGTGCTATTGAAGGTGTCAGTCAATCCTATGTTTGTGTGTGCGAGTGTGCGTGCTTGCGTGAATGTGCACACAGGCTGTACTTTTAGTTGGGTGAGCAGTGAAGCGTGGCTGTAGCATTAGCCTCCTACTGGTGCTGTAGACAGGGCTGTGATTTGAGTTAGCTTAGCGTCATGCTTGTCTCTATGGTGTTTCTCTGGCTTTAGCCCCCGCAGAGTGCTGACATTTTAACACTTGGGACACTGTCATAGTACAGAGAAGTCGACATTTATGTCCTTACGGTCCATTACTGCACTGTGTGAGATTGCATGTGTGTTTGTATGAGACAGCATGCATGTTGGTGCAAATAGTGGGCCCTCTTTTCACAATGCTTTTTGCTTTTTCGGGAAGGGTAAAATGGGATTGTGGTTGACATTAAGATTAGGGATTGGGATTTTGATTCATATTAGGGTTAAGGTTAGGATTTTGGAGTTAATGTTAGTAATGTTAAGGTTAGGGTAAGTTATTTGATTTTCATGAGAAATTTCACAGATTTATCTTGCTAAGTGTGGGTGTGTGTGGTTATACTTCTGGGATTTTGGATAAATACAGAAAACATTGCAAATTAGTGATACCAAGTATACTGAAAGCAAATGCTTTCCCACTGGTGTGGAATTAACATGCCTTCATGTTTAGTGTAATGCATAAAGATGCTAGCGCAGCTAGAAGGAGACATCTCAGTGACTTTGAAAGAGGAGTGATTGCTGGGGCACATTTGTCAGGAGCTTTAAAGATGAACAGCGCTCAGCTAGCTGAATGTTTCACGATATGTTTTGGCCATCTCTGGCAACAAATATCAACCCAATTGAACATTATAAAGAAGATTCTAGCACCAGCAAAATAACCAGTTAGGGAATTTGTTCTGGAACCATGTCAGCATCCCTACAATAGTTACAGACATGTGTAATATATATAGTAAAGTGCCAGTCTTTGTCACCTGAATGTAAAACTAAAATCATTTGTTTGTGGTAGTTAGTTTTTATTTGTAAAACAGCAAGACAATGACTCAAAGCACAGCTATAAAGTATGCAAGACCTATTTAGGGAAGAAGCAGTCAGCTGGTATTCTGTCTATAATGGAGTAGCCAGCATAGCCACTAGAACTCTCGACTATTGTGCAGTTGTAAAAACAGCTTAATCGTATGGTACCTAAGAAGGGTCCGTCAGGCCAATCCAACCTGTTGGAGGTGCTTCAGGTTGCATGGGGTCAATCAAATATCTGCAGGGCTTTTGCAATGGCTGACCTAACCATATTTACATCCTGGAAGATGTTCTTGATCTGTCAGACAGTTGATTTATTTTATTATTATTAAAAAAATTATTTGGTCATCCACAGTAGAGGTCTTCCTTGTTATCTCCAACGGCATTTATTTTAATCTACGAAGCCTAGGTGGTGAAACTTGCATGGCTGTTACTTCGGCTACGGCACAAAAAAAGCATGGAATTGGCTGCTTTACAACTTGTGGCTAATATCGACCAGGCAAAATTATTTATGTCTATTATTTGAGAGAGTTTAACTATCTAAATATATATGCTCTTTAGCCTGAGGTAAGGCAGAGCATTATCAGGCTTCACAATCTGAAAGTCCCAGACACAGTACCTTGCTTTCAAGCAAAAGATCACGAAACTGACAACTTTCACAGTTGTACCTGAAAGATGGCTAGCTTTATATAGCCTGAAAAGTTGTTGCCTCTTTTTTTTGTTGGTATTCAGGTTGGAATATCTGAAGGCTCTTCCAACCTGATTGCTGCCCAAACAAACCGGCTAATTATACAGTACAGAAGAGATTTCTCCTAGTTTTATAATGTAGCCGACAGTTTCATTTTATACTTGCGCCAACTCACATGACAGCTGTCTTGCACCTGCCAGTTATAGGCAGCTATTTAGCTAAATATACATTTTTGCAGTGGGATATTCATAGTTCTGCAGCAAATTATTAATTACATAACATCATTTTTATGTTTTAAACCCCGAAAGAAAATAGCTTTTTGTTGATTTAGGTAAACCATGGGCGTGGCGCCACTGATGACATGAACTCGTCTCCCTGCTTAATAAGTTCCAACACACTTGCTTAATAAGAAGCTGCTGCAAAGTCAATTGTCCAAATACATTTGGTACCCTGTAATATGTACGAAGCATGCTGTTATCTTCCTGTTTTGCATGCAGGGTCCTGTATTCTAAAGCCCCACTCCACATGTTCCATGTCTTTCCAGAGACATCGTTATCCTCAGTGTTTGCCCTCTCCCATTGCCATAATATAGTCAGGTCTCATTGACCAAAAAGCAGCCAGTGCTAAGATCTTTAAAATGTAATCATTAGTCAGCAAGCAAGTCAAATGAGTTGCCAGTCTCTGTTGGGAACCCCCCAAGATCACTGTTATAAAATAATGTTGAACTTCTTTCATGGTTGCCTATTGATGCCATGGCCACAGAATAAAGTAGGTTATTTCAAATAGTTTTTACATCAAAAGAAATAGTTCTGCGTTACCACGCTCACAAATTGTCAGATAAGACAGCTTGATTTGTAGTTTTATTGATATAAGCAAACATACAGCTGCTGTATTTTCCAAAACGCGTTACTAGCTAAAATATGTGTTTAATTAATGAGAACGGTTGGCATCAGGCAATATAGAAAATGTATCATATACTTCTCTTACATTTACCTTTAACTAATAAGATCCATCAGATACCAAGAGAATTGCATTTGAAAAAGTTCAAGGTTTTGCTTTGAGTCTATAGTGTAACCACTGTTTGTTTTACCCCCGCAGCAGGCAAAGCAGCAACAATCTATTGTATCACACTGGGAATGAAAACTGAGGCAGGTGTTGATAGCCTACATCGATGCAGGATCAACGAACCAGATAGGCAGAAGTTAGCGAACAATTATATCCAAATACATTTTAAATCGTTTGGAAAAAATATGGATATTGAGCAGGTTTGCAGATGCTACAAATTGTTTCTGTCCCTTGACTGACAATAATCACTAAATACTTTGAACAAAGGATTATTTCCATATATATTTGACATTTGTCTCTAAGCGTTTTTGAGGTATAATTAATCAAATGTGACATATTTCCTTCATACCCAGGCCATGCTTTTTATTTCCAAAGTAGTATCAGCAGTACTTCAATTTCAGGATAATTTTTAAAAGAAGTATGTATGAATATAAAAACATATATCTTTAATATATTGTGGTTCATACTATATTTTAAGGTCATATACCAGATAAAATGGGTTCTATGCCCGGACAGTATATTATGTTCATTAAATTATTTGCCCAATCCGAAATATTTATTTTGTATACTGTTGAATACACATTTGTATAAAGAAATGTTAAAGAAATGTGCTTCAATCATAACACCTTTATATTACCTGGCAAGTGGTCTTGAAAAGTAGTATTATGGAGTCTTACTTAGGTGTGGTAACTTGCATGTTAGCTGTTTAATGTGATTAATCAACACAGCAATGCTGCTTTAATGGCAGAAATTATGTTTCAGAGAAATCTTCAAACACTGAGCAGTTACTTTAGACCAATGAGTGATGGCCGGGTTTTATAGGAGTTTCCCATATGGGCTAAATGCTGTACGGTCTCTGAGTTGATTTCCCATTTCCCTGATCCCAGTGATATCAATCTGGGCATGGTGTCTGATGCAGGACCAGCATTAAGCCTTGTGGACCACATGCAAATCACACATACTGTGCACATACAGAGTTCATTACACTTTAGCGCATGCAGCAAATTGGGTATAAACAAAGAGAGCCCAGATGGCATTTTGCAGGGCTATGCACACAGCTGTATAATCTAATGAGTTGTGCGCGTGTCCACGAGCACACTGTTGTGTAATCTAATGTGGTTGAGAGGAGAGCTAGGCTGCGTGCGTGTCTATATAATGTGCCAGAGAAGCGGGTTCCTGCGAGGCATGTAGCGTGTGCACATTTCATGGGAAACGTTTAGCTGTCAGAAGAGTAGGAAGACTGCCTCCTGTGACCAGGAAGGGTATGTGTTTGCCATTGCAGGTATTGAAGTGTGTGTGTGTGTGTGTGTCAGTTGGTAATAGTAATGTGTGTAGGCACGTGGCCCTGGCTGTCTCCTGTGGTAAGTGTCACGTAGCAGAGTGCCTTGGTAGAGCAGCCTGGCATCGCTTGGCATGGGGGGGGTATGCCCTTTCTACCCCGCGAGGGCTCTCCAAAAAGCACATATCCCACACAAATGTCACTGTGAATCTGAGTGTCGCGCTGTACACACACACACACACACACGCTCCCGCACACACCCACATACACACAAACTACCAGTAGATCCCCAGCCAGTGTTATTGTGTGTCATAATGCTTATAAACCATTTAGTACCTGACACTGGTAGGAATCCTGCATCCTGCAAGCCTGCATCCCAAACAGACCTGCATATGGGGGACTTCTTCCGACCTGAGCCCATTATTGTCCTGTGTTTCTCTGGGGGTGATGGGACATTTTGGGCTCCCAGTGTAATTTGTCTTGCTTGATGCAGCCTTATTGGCTGAATGACATCTCTGACGTCTTTTTCATTGGGTCGCTGACAGCTCGTCTTCCTGTTAGCTCTGGGGTAATGGCTTTGGGTGGCAGATCTGCAAAACTGGAATATATTAGGGAGAATTCTAAATCTACATGAATGCTGATTGGCTCTGTTTGGAAAGCTGTCCATCAGCACTGCTTTCTGGGATCCTCATGGGTGTGTCTGAACCCTTTTCTAGCTGTGAAGTCCTTTGCTTTCCTGAAGGACCTTGGGGTCCTCTCCTCCGATGTGAGTTTAGAGGATATCAGGAAACGATGACAAAGACAGTGAAAAAGATCTACCACAACTTGTTTCCCTGCCTTAGGTTGGTGCAGGGTGAACATTTTGTCTACTTCCAACCCTACGTTGCCATCTACATCGCTCCATTTCCCCCTCCTCGTTGATGTGGAAAACCCCTATCATATATAGTTGTGGCCAGCCTTGTTCATTACCGTGGTTACAGCTAGTCCCCCTCTGTTTTACCTGCTTCATAGTTGTTGTTTGTGGTCATCCAAATGTTCACATTGTTCTTTTCTAGTCCTTCAAGATGGAAACTGGCCTCAGTAATATGTGGGGTTTTGTGTGTATGAACTCTATCTGTAAATCCATACGCTTTCCTCCTGTCTTTCATAGATTAAAGGTCACCCAACAATGTTGTGTGTGTGTGTGTGTTTTTGTGTGACCTCTGTGAGTCCATAGGCCTCAGAGGAGTTGATCTATTTTTCCTGAGTGAAGTTTACTGCATCACCGAGGAACATTCAGCGATTAGTTCAACACTGCCTATATGCTTATTGACTGAGATAAGGTTGAAGTACATCGCTGCAACCAATTGACGCTCACACTTCTCAGTTCTTTGTAACCGTGATTTAAATTCTAAACCCTTACCAACCTTTTCCTAAAACGCATACAGAAACTCCTAACAGAACTCTGTAGTAATTGGAACCCTTAGACAGGCGCATGCTATTGATGTGTCCATCATTTCCCCACAGTTATTTATGGGGACATCAAACACGATGGTATGTCAATAAATTGATCTGTTGTGCCCTACAAAAGCCCCCTGCCTCACAGTGTGTTAGTAAAGGCTTGGTATAGGTTATGATTATACCAAGGTAGATATTCAAAGTGGTAAGACAGGCTTTCCAAATGGCACTACATGGTCGACTACAATATCGTAGGGATAGGGTTTGGCCCACAGTGGATTGTGTCCTGGGGTTAGGGTTAGGGCCACAGTGTATTGTGTCCTGGGGTTAGGGTTAGGGCCACAGTG
>JACXGK010004844.1:8161-36099 GCA_016801125.1 Novumbra hubbsi
TCAAACCGGTTCCACGGAGGGCCGTGTGTCTGCAGGTTTTAGTTTTTTCCTGTAAATTGGTTCCCAGTTCAGACCTAAACAACCAGGTGAGGGTAGACCTAACCAATTAGTGACCTAATTAATCAATCAAGTACAAGGTGACAGCGAAAACCTGCAGACACTCGGCCCTCCGTGGATCCGGTTTGACACCTGTGCCGTAAACCTATACAGCCTTGCAAAATCCCTCTGCTCATCTAGAGCCAGGTCTATTTGACTTTAATCATCAATATGTGATGAAGATTTTGCGTGTTTCTGGATAGCTGTTTGCCCCAGTATTCATCATAGAAGCATTTGACCAGCACCTTTTGGAGCAGAGCCGGCGAATGTTAGAGAGGCTGAACGGCCTCCGCATATTATATGCAAACTTTGTTTTTATTAAATCAACCCAATAAATATAATTTTGGAGTATTGAGAATTGTTTCAATTTCCAAATCAATAATCACTGCAGGAATGTTTTTATTTGGAACACTTTTGCATTTCTATTTCTTTCAAAAAAAACTCCCTAGAATGCATGTTATTAGATTACTTCAGTTGATCTGTCTGATAAAAGTTGTATGGTTGTAATAATGTATTTATTCATGGGTATTTTGTTCTCTCCCTTGTACTTTTTGATTCCAGTTCACAGACTTGGTCTTTAAGTCAACAGTGCTGCCCCAGGTACCAGAGAGAGGCACAGCGACTGACACCCTACCTACCTAGATCTTGCAGATTATGACCCAATACCAACCACAGTCTAACCGCTCCAACTTCTTCACTGTGAAAGCAGAGGCCTCATCCACGCCACCTCTTGCTTCTAGCATGGCCAATAGCACAGCTACTGTCCCAGGAAAGGTGATGGGCGCACCTGGACCAGCTGGCAGAGTCAGCCCAGAGGGAAGTCAGGTGAGTCCTAATCTAATTTCTTGACCATGGAGATTGGGAATTATTCGGTGTTGCTCTGTTTGTTAACTTATCAAAGGCCTATGAAAGTTCATCAGACAATCTTACTGGAAAAACTGCCTTTATTGGGCCAGTGTAGCTGAATAATTCTTATCCACTTCTCAGGTTTGTGGGTAGAGTATACTTGAATAAAATTTCTCAAATATAACTACTCCAGGAAATCAAATACTTCAATTTGAAATGGTTTATTACAAGCTTGTGTGTGATACACAGGAGAAGTACACTCTTGTACTCGCAACTTGGTATGACAAAGACACACATTCCGGGGGACCCGGATATGAAAATGTATGCAAATATAATATATTTTTATGCATCATTTACAAGAGCCGAAGTCTCATTGAGAGCTACAGAAAACATTTGATTGCAGTGATTGTCTCAACATGGTTGTGCAACAAAATTCCCATGTTTATTTATCCATGCCATTTTCATTTGTGATATTATTTACGATATTACGTTGAATGGAAAACAGAAGGCATAGTCTGATTATATTATATGAATATTAAACAATGGTGGATCCCAATTACTTTTGTAAGTTAAGTTATTTCAGAGAAAAAAAATAATTCTTGTTTTTTGTGCAGGGGTACAAACACATTTGAGCACCTCTGTATATATTATCATTCAAATACCTTGGAATTTGGTTTGATTAAATTAATCTTTTAAAACGAATTTCTAAATTGGTTACTTCAAAAACAAATCATGTCTGGTAGGTCAACAACCATGTAAGCTAATTTTGTTTCTTTCTTTATGTTGATGGCATTTTATTTTTAGTGTGAGTTTTCACACACATTATTGTCTTTTACATGTTATATAATCCGTGTAATGGGTCTTATTGACTTTTTTTTCTGTAAAGCAGATTAAGAGACCTAGGTAATTAACTAGTAGATGTGGGCTTGCGCAAGCTAGCTATGGTAAATGTTGTTACTTTGGTGTTATTTACTGCCTGTAGTTTTCTCTGGTGAACTTAAAATCACATTATACATATTGGTTACATGCCAGTTAGATAGCCAATAAAGATGTGTATATAGTACTGTGAAAATCAGTTTATCCTTTTCAATTTCCTTTTCATTTTAAGAGTTTAACTCCATTCCTTTAATGCCATTATTTCTATCTACCTTAAATGGCTGAACTGAATGACACAAATACAAATGTTTACAAAGTTTGCTGCCTCAGTTTTTATGATGGCAATTTGCATGTACTCCAGAATGTCATGAAGAGTGATGAGGTGAATTGCAATTGATTGCAAAGTTCCTCTTTGCCAGGAAAAGTTACTTAATCCCCCAAAAAACATTTAAACTTAATTTTAGCCCTGTTACAAAAGGACCAACATCATGTGTGTGATCCTCTTGTTAACACAGGTGATAGTGTGGATGAGGACAAGTCTAGAAATCACTCTGTCATGCTGATTGAGTTAGAATAACAGACTGGAATCTTTAAAAGGTGGATGTGGCTTGAAATCATTGTTCTTCCTTTGTTAACCATGATTACCTGCAAGGAAACCTGTGCAGTCATCATAGTCGATGCCCTATACATGGCCCTCCACTTCATTCTTCAGCACCTGGACTCCTCAGGTACCGATGCCCGGTTCCTGTTTGTGAACTTCAGCACTGCCTTTAATTCCATCATTCCAGATCTGATGCGGGACTAGCTCTCCCAGGTGCCTGAATCAACCTGCAGGGGGATCACAGACTTTCTGTCTGACAGGACGCAGCACGTGAAGTTATGGAAACAATGTCTCTGTCTCTCTGGCCTATCAGCACCGGACCCCTCGTAGGCTGCGTATTTTCCCCTCTGCTCTTCTCCCTGTACACTTACAGCTGCACCTCCAGTAATTAATACGTTAAACTTGCTGAAGACAATGATGGTGCACTTCTACACAGCCATCATTGAGTCCATCCTCCTCTCATCACCATCTGGTACGCTGCTGCGACATATAATTTGGTCTGCTGAGAAGATGATTGGCAGCAATCTGCCATCCCTCGAGAACTTGTACATCACCTGGAAAACCACCAACAAGGTGCGCAGGAATGGTTGGGGCTGAACCCTTCCACCCTGGACTTGAACTGTACCAGTCACTCCCCTCCAGCAGGAGGCTACAGTCCTTAAGGACCAATATCTCACGCCACAAGAACAGTTTCTACCCATCGGCAGCTGGCTTCATCAACAAGGCCAGGTGACTCCCACTGACACTGTCCCCCTCCACCTCCTCACTTAATGCGTTACATTAATGCACTTCTTTGGATTACAATCTTGGACATTGCACTATATGCAATTTATGCAGTAAATATTTTGCACACTAAAAACTTCCAACACATGACTGGAATTAACTTGAGTCCTAACACACAAAGGGCCGGATGCCCTATCCCATATTTATGGCGCTGCCTACTCGGCTCACATTGCTCTTGTACAGACATAAAGCACTCAGTATCTTTCCATAAACTCAATGTATAACCAGACTTTTACAGTGTATAATATATTTATACATGAAATCATAAATGCATGCAATTTATTAGAACATGACTTTAGAATATGTTTGCCTCATTAAATATAATAGTTCAGTTTTAAAAGGTTGGAGCCTGCCAAGTGAATGGCACAATAGCCTATAGGATGCTGAACAAAATTACTTAACAAAAAAATCCTTCACGCCATAGAAAAACTTGAACATTCACTTGAGCAAATAATTCTCCTTGAAAAAGAAGTTGGAGACATTCTATACGGTTGTGAAAGGTGCAGTAATTCATTCAAATATATATATATTTTTTAAAACATTAGATGAGCTTATACACTATCCTATAATATGAATAGGCCTAAGGCATATACAAAATGGAAGCGCAGGGCCCATAGACCACTAACCAAATTATCCAGATTTTCATTTTAACTTGTGGCCTTCAAATTTATTTAACTGATTAGAATTCAAAAAAGTAAATTGTCTGTTTATATTCGGTTTACATGTTAAGACGACAATACTTCCAGAAAATCATTACATGGATTATTTTAATTTTTTTTTAAATTTTGATGGAGCTAAGGCAGGAGATGAATCAAGTCAAAGTCTTTATTGTCAAATCCACAAAATAACATTCTGGGCAATGATATTCTCATGACATTGCACAAGTCATCTGCGCAGTAGTATTAAGTCAAAATATAAGCAAAATCAATTATGGATATATATATATATATATATATATATGCATGTTTAAATAAACTATGGGGCCATTATTGTACATAATGATCCGCAAATGCATACCACGATCCACAATTGCGTACCTTTATCCACAAACATAAATCAGTAAATGCATTCATGTCTGTACATAGACAAAAGCATGGCCTCTCAATTGGAAGTCCTTTTACAGATGATTTTTGCCACACTTCTGCCGTGGTACAGATTTGTAAATTTGCCATTTGTCTGTGTGACTATCTGCTAATGTGTGTGATGGTTTGGCTGGTAAGGGAAGATCCCACGTTGGCTGATCAGCTTGACAGCAACCTCATCTCGGCAACAGAGGCTTGGGAGAGAGCTGAGCAGTTTGCTGATATTTTTGCAGAATCAAAAAATAACAGTCATTTACATTGAAAGAGAGGTGAGGTTCAATGTGAAATGCCGGTCATTATCGTTTTGACACAAATAGACTATAAACCAAACTGTGTTGTTTATCTATATAAAAAAATATATATCCGTTAGCACCTGGACGATTTCTGGACGACTTCTCACATGCTTTTGTGCATTAAATATGCTTAGAACATCATAAAACATAATCTGAGCAGTAAAATGTTCATGTGATTTATTTGATCATAGATCAATGCTGCTGGCTGAAATGTAAATTGGCCTGGCTGTTTGTGAGTTTGGAAGTGCGTGCTCTGATGCTGCGGTAACGTATACCAGACGGTAGCAGAGTAAACAGATTATTGCCTGGGTGGCTATTGTCTTTTATGATTTTCCCTACTTTCCTAGAGTATTGTGTGTGGTAGTTGCCTTGCATGGAGTGGAGATGGCAACTGATGGTGCGCTCCACTGAATTTGCCACCCTTTGGAGGGCCTTGCGATCAGCAGTGGAGAAGCTACCATACCAGGCAGTGATCCAGCCTGAGTGAATGCTCTCAATGGTGCAACAGTAGAAGTTGGAGTTCTTGAAGCCATACCGAACTTCTTGAGTCTCAGGAGGTATAGGCTTTTTAGGCAGATTTTAATCTTTTATGAACACACAAGGAACTTAAAGTCGGGGACTCTCTCCACTTCAGCTCTATCGATGTGTATGGGGCATGATCCCCCCTCTGCCACTTCCTGAAGTCCACGATCAAACCTTGGGAGAGAGGTTATTGTTCTGGCACAATGCAGCCAGGTCCCCTACCTCCTCTCTGTAAGCAGTCTCATCGTTGTTGGAGATGAGACCCAAGATGGTGGTGTCATCAGCAAACTTAAGGGGGAGGTTAGTGCTGTGGGTGGCCACACAGTCATGTGAACAGGGAGTGCAGGTGGAGTTACAACCTGAAAATTAAATAGCAATTAGCTGCATTCCCAGAAAACAGATCCAGAGTTTGACTGGAGAGAGATCATGGGGTCACCTGGTGAATTATGACTTTACCTTTTAGTATTCTTCGTGTCCTAGTACTATCACTTAGGGCATACTTCACTATGTGAATAGATATTGATTAGCGTTATTTATCAATACATGCAGTTCAATACATTAATTGCTTATGAGCATATGACAGCTCTGATTATTAAAATGTTGCTTCTATAATACTATGGTTACTTTATTGATTCCTTAGTAAATTCATTATGTGTATATGTGAAACACAAAAATTCCCCTACACGGGCTGTGGTAGTTGGACTCCCTGTAGTCGCTTTGCAATCTCTGATGGCCTTCCGCAGGTCATATCTGGACCTCCTCAAATTCTCCAGGCCCCCGGAACTATAGGCAGATGACGATGCACTAAGCTTAGCACAGGCATTACTACTAACCCAGGGCTTTTGGTAAGGGAATGTTCTAAAAAGGGTTGTACTTTTGTAATAAGGACCTCCAGGTCTGCTGAACAGTCTGTACAAAGTACTGCAACATCCAAACCCAAATGGGAGTTAAGCATTATGCAAACTTCTCCGCCTATAGGTTAACTTGACTACGTTCGTATAGTTTGAAAAATGTTATTGCCAGGGTTTGAACATTTGTGAGTCCGAGGTCTACAAAGATGTTTGCCTCTTCTTTTTCTCTGTTGGCTTATTGGTAAACAAATCAGCAGAAGGACATAGGAATCACAGTAAGCACTTTGGTAAGTGGAGAAAATGTCTGTTTTCGGTGTTGAACGAACTTCCAAAAGTGCTATTAATTATCTTCTGCCATTACATAAGGTAGGTGACGATAGTGAACTACCTTTATAATCACCCTTTCTCTAAGCTCCCTTGTCTGGCAAAGATCAACAAGCAGTTACTATATTTTCTTTTTGCTAATAGTATTAGCGTCAATCAATCTGGTTTTAGTCCTAAAAACAGTACCAATATAGCTTGTTGTAAATTATATTGCAAATGCCCTAGATGATGGAAAGCTTTTGACACTCTACAACATGCTATCTTTTTGAGTAACCTGTCATTTATAGGTTTGGTTACTGATGCTTGTTGATGCTTTTATGACCATCTTATGGTCCACCTGATCAAATCCAGGCCCTTAAGAGTTACTCAAAGGGGTTCTTCAGGGTTCAATAATTGGCCTACTAATGTTTTTGGTATGTATAAATAATATTAGTGATGATTGTAATTTCCATGTTTATTCAGATGACACTGTGCTGTACTCAATTGCTCAGCTGACCATGCATTAGGGATGCTTAGGGAGTCTGATTTTAAGATTCTACTGAGATATTTTACTGCTTCAACTTGTTTTAAGTCAAATCTTTGTTTCTAGGTTAAAATTGTCTGTTAGAAGCACATCTGTACTCACTAGCTTGGATGGTATGCACATCGAAAAGGTCACATCTTTAGGGGTATGGTTAAATGCTTGGCTTTCCTTTAAAAAAGATGGGTGAATAAGTTAAAATTCTATATAGTTCCTTTATGGAAACAGGGCTTGTCTGTCCTCTGTAAATAAAGGACATTTTTCAGGCTACTTTAATGTCCTTCTTAGATTATGGTGATAGTATCTATATGCATGTTTTGGCCACCACATTAAAACCTTTTGGATGCTATTTTTCCTTGTGCACTCAGTTTTATAGGTAATAAAACTCATCATTGTATTTTATATCAACAAGTGTGTTGGGCATCTCTGTCTGTGAGGCTAAGCAACATGCTCCCTTGTTTATTTACAATACAATCTTTTAAAATGTCCTCCATATGTTTCATCTTGTATTTCTACTAGACTAGATTTTAAAACCAGATCACAGTCATGGATCACGTTAAAGCGGTCTCCACAGAGTTTGGTTGGACTGCTTTGTTTTTTGTCTTAAGGTCGTTAGCGCTCTTGTTATCATGGAATCCATTCTAATTACAATTTAATGTTAGTAAGATAATACTACTGGCTTGTAAGCTATTTAGGCTGTGAGTTCATTCAGCACAATGCTTGATTTTGCCTTGCTCAATTAGACCACAAACGGTTTTCATAATAATTCTTAGGATGACTATTATTAAGTTTAGAATTCCTTATTTATATACAGAGGGTGAAATAGGTATTGAACTTGTCAGCATTCATCTCACTAAATATATTTTCAAAGGTGCTATTGACATGAAAGTTTCACCAGATGTTGGTAACAACCCAAGTAATCCATACATGCATACACAGAAACCAAAACGAATATGTTCAGAAATTAGTTTGTGTTGTGTGGCGCATTTCTAAGCTTCTGAATCTTCCAGTGAGCACTGTTGGGGCCATAATACGGAAGAAGAAAGACAATCATTTCACCATGAATTTGTCTCGACCAGGTACTCCTTGCAAGATTTCTGACAGAGGAGTGAAAAGAATAATCAGAAGAAGTGCCCAAGAGCGAAAGACCACTTGTGGAGAGCATCAGAAAGACCTGGTATTACCAGGTACTGGAGAATATAGATTGAACTGTTTGGATGCCATAATACACACCATGTTTGGAGGACAAATGGCACTGCACATCACCCTAAAAACACCATACCAGCAATGATGTTTGGAGGTAGGAACATCATGGTGTGGGGCTGCTTTTCAGCAAATGGTACTGGAAACTTCACATAATTGAAGGAATGATAAATGGGCAAATTTACAGAGACATTCTTGACACATCGACTGCCATCTACCAGGATGATGAGGGTTGACATTTCAGCAAGCCAGTGATCCCAAACACACAACCAAGGAAACTCAAATGGTTGCAAAGAAAGAAAATAAAGCTGCTAGAATTGCCCAGCTAATCACCTGTTTGTGTGGAAGAATGGTCCAAAATCGCACCAGAGCAATGCATGCGACTAGTTTCTCCATACAGGAGGCGCCTTGGAGCTGTCATTACCAACAAATGCTTTTGTACAAAGTATTAAATAAATATCAGTGTAGTACTTTTAAGCGTGTAATACTTTTTTCTTGTGTCCTTTTACATTGTTTTGTTTTGTTTTGGTTTCTTTGTTTGTATGAATTAATTTGGTTGTTGCCAACATCTCGTGAAAATCTCATTTCAATAGCACCTTTGGAAAGAATTGTGTTTTGGTCAATACTTATTTCACCCGCTGTATTTACTGATTATAGTTCTGTTTCATGTGTTTTTTTTTTTTTTTTATTTGCATTCATTGTACAGTGGGGCAAAAAAGTATTTAGTCAGCAACCAATTGTGCAAGTTCTCCCACTGAAAAAGATGAGAGAGGCCTGTAATTTTCATCACAGGTACACATCAACTATGACAGACAAAATGAGAAAAAATATCCAGAAAATCACATTGTAGGATTTTTTTATGAATTTATTTGCAAATGATGGTGGAAAATAAGTCTTGTAAGGTGCAAGGTGGGGCCTTCATGGATAAGACTTGTTAGTCCAGCATTTCCCTCAAATGCTCGCTTGGTTTGGGATCTGGGGAACTTGGAGGCCAAGTCAACACCTTGAACCCGTTGTTGTGTTCTTGAAACCATTCCTGAGCCATTTTTGCTTTGTGAAAGAAGCCAATGCCACCTGGGATTAACATTTCGATGAAACGGTGTTCATGGTCTGCAACATTGCTTAGGTAGTGGATATGTGTAAAGTAACATCTACATTTATGGCAGAACCCAAGGTGTCCCAGCAGAACTTTGCAGAATTACGCAGCCGCATGCACAACAAACTGCAATGCACTGTGTGTTCTCACACCTTTCTATCAGAACCAGAATTAACTTTTTGGATCGGAACACAAGGGCCAGTCTTCACTCCCCATGTGCATCAATGAGTCTTGGCCGCCCATGACACTGTCGCCAGTTCACCAATATTCCTTCCTTTCGATAGTTTTTTTTACTGCTGCAGACACCCCTCAAGAGCTGCTGTTTTGGACATGCTGTGACCCAGTCCTCTAGCCATCGCAATTTGACCCTTGTCAAAGTTGCTCAGATCCTTACGCTGGCCCATTATTCCTGTTTCTAACACATCAACTTTGAGGACAAAATGTTCACTTGCTGCCTAATTTATCCCTCCCATTGACAGGTGCCATGCTGATGTGATAATCAGCAATATTCACTTCCCCTGTCAGTGGTCATACTGTTATGGCTGATTGGTGCAAATGTTTTACACTTGAAAATATTAATCTGTGGATTTACATTCTGTTGGCCCTCAGGTTCTTACTAAAAAGAAGCTGCAGGACCTAGTAAGAGAGATTGACCCCAATGAGCAGCTTGATGAGGATGTAGAAGAGGTAAGTTATTTTAGACATCACTTTCACTAAAGCCACATTGCAATGTTTATTTGGTGAAGAAGGTGAAGAAGCACCCACAATTGTAAAATGTTTATATGAAGAAAACACACACGGTTTTCTAAAAAATTTCAGATGTTGCTGCAGATTGCCGATGATTTTATTGAGAGTGTTGTGACTGCTGCTTGTCAGCTGGCCCGTCATCGTAAGTCCAACACCTTGGAAGTGAAGGACGTCCAACTACACCTGGGTGAGTAGCCATCGGCTCAAAAACCCAATCCCGCTACGACTCTTCGGGAATTTGAGCTATCTTTGGTTACTGGTCAGATTATCTAACCACTAGGCTACCAGACGCCCCAGGTTTTTGAGCCATCGGTGCCTCCCACTGTGTTACACTCGCAGGGGAAGTCTGCTTTGTGTACAATATGTCCACTGGGAGTTTTTCCAGGGGGCTTGGGGTAACTACACTGAAAAAGAAATCCTGTAGAATTTACGGTAAAAAACTGTCCGCTGTGGTTGCCAGAATTCTACCATTAAAAAATATGGTTGAACAGATTTTCTGTTTACTGTATACCTAAAAGTGAACTGTAACATTTATGTCAAAAACGTGCAGTTTTTGTTGCCATAAAAAAACTGGTATGAAAAGCAAAAGCTTTTTTTATTTTTTATTTAAATACCACAAACATTGTAAATAAATGCTTTGGACAACCATATTTCTCTCCTTAAAACAGCAGTAAAAGAATGTACTTTCTGTTAGTTTTGCATTGCAGAATGCAATCAGAATTGCAATCTTTACCAGAATGCCACACATTCAATAAGCTGAACAAGACGGCACACCATTCTATTAACAGAATGGATTAATCATGAACCAAATGCTTGGAAAGCATTAACATCTGCTTTTTCAAATCTCCGGTGCAGAAAACAAAACTTCCTGTAGGAAAAACTTAAATGTATAAATTGAAAAGACAAAGGTGACCATTTATTTTAGGTATGCGCAATGTTTTGTTGGCTGCCCAAATCATTACTGGTATAGTACTATAGGTACCATAAGTATAAAACCAAAGCCAAACTAAGCCAAAAATAGCTTTTTAAGATGACAGGATTTAAGTAGTTTTCAAGCATCTTTCAGTGTAAATCCAGGAAACACAAAGTTGTTAGAACGTTCTCACTGCCAACGTAATCTTCAGACATCTGTCAAAAAAGTTTTGTCCAACTTTAATCTGCTCTCCATTCATGATCAGCAAGGTCTGCTATGAGTGTATGAACTCGGGGGTTCACTGGGAGATGTTTTTTGTTTTTCCTGAATTCAACTTTGGTGCCCTTCTCTGGGTTTATGCTGAAGAAGCACCTTAAAAAGAGAATTGAATGAATGAATTAATGAATTTGTTGATCCCATATACAGTGGGGAGATACGGCGATACGGACTTTCAGCTCCCTCCAAAGATTTTCTATTGGGTTCAGGTCTGGAGACTGGCTAGGCCACTCCAGGACCTTGAGATGCTTCTTACGGAGCCACTCCTTAGTTTGCCTGGCTGTGTGTTTCGGGTTGTTTTCATGCTGGAAGACCCAGCCACAACCCATCTTCAATGCTCATACTGAGGGAAGGAGGTTGTTGGCCAAGATCTTGCGATACATGGCCCCATCCATCTTCTTTTCAATGCAGTGCAGTCGTCCTGTTCCCTTTGCAGAAAAGCATCCCCAAAGAATGATGTTTCCACCTCCATGCTTCACGGTTGGGATGGTGTTCTTGGGGTTGTACTCATCTTTCTTCTTCCTCCAAACACGGCGAGTGGAGTTTAGACCAAAAAGCATTTTTTTTTGTCTCATCAGACCACATGACCTTCTCCCATTCCTCCTCTGGATCATCCACATGGTCATTGGCAAACTTCAGACGGGCCTGGACATGCGCTGGCTTGACCAGGGGGACATAGCATGCGCTGCAGGATTTTAATCCATGATGGCGTAGTGTGTTACTAATGGTTTTCTTTGAGACTGTGGTCCCAGCTCTCTTCAGGTCATGGACCAGGTTCTGCCGTGTAATTCTGGGCTGATCATTGATGCCCCACGAGGTGAGATCTTGGATGGAGCCCCAGACCGAGGGTGATTGACAGTCATCTTGAACTTCTTCCATTTTCTAACAATTGCGCCAACAGTTGTTGCCTTCTCACCAAGCTGCTTGCCTATTGTCGTGTAGCCCATCCCAGCCTTGTGCAGGTCTACAATTTTATTCCGGATGTCCTTACACAGCTCTCTTGTCTTGGCCATTGTGGAGAGGTTGGAGTCTGTTTGATTGAGTTTGTAGACAGGTGTCTTTTCTACAGGTAACAGGTTCAAAAAGGTGCAGTTAATACAGGTAATGAGTGGAGAACAGGAGGGCTTCTTAAAGAAAACCTAACAGGTCTGTGAGAGCCGGAATTCTTACTGGTTGGTAGGTGATCAAATACTTATGTCATGCAATAAAATGGCAATTAATTACTTAAAAATCATACAATGTGATTTTCTGGATTTCTGTTTTAGATTCCGTCACACGTCCCATCATGGTTGAAAAATAGTGTCAAAATGAAAAAGTTATCTGAATGCATTTTTAAAGGTCTGACTCCTTGAGTACTGTGTTTGCATATGCCCCTATGACAAACAGAAAACAAATCTGATTCCTCCACAGTAGTAAAGATTTGAGAAATAGTCGCCACTTGTAATGACAAACTCTGCAGAAGTGAATGTAGCTTACTAAAAGTATATGCCTGTCCCAATTCATGAATATTTTGCATCTCATCTACAATATTTGCATTGTAATTTCATATAAAATAGGCTAACAGTTGCGCAGTTGAACTGGTATCTCTGATGTGAATTGCTAATGCTGTTTTCTGCACCGTTCCTGTGCTGCCTAGAAATATGAGAGGTAAAAGAGGACATGATTGGAAAAGCACATTTACACCCTCCTACTGGACAGTTAACTGCACAACCTTTATTCATATGGTTCTTTAAGTGAGCAACAAGACCGGTGTCACAGGGAGGGGTTGAGGAGGAGGCGAACAACCAGAACCGCTCTGCCTCTAGGATTTCCAAAATCCCATTCTCTAACACCTACAGATGGCAAATGCATAACTGTTCAGTGATGCCTCAGCTTGAGCATGGATTGGACAAGTCAAAAGGCAGTAACTTTAAATCATAATCCTGGTTAAAAACATGGTTTCCTAATATTCTGCCACCTTGTGGCATATTGGACAACTGAAAAGCCAATAAAGAATAAAGTCTGAGCTTCAACACATAAAATTATGAATATGATGCAATACCATACAATACATGGCCAATAAAATAAAGACTGGACTTTAAAACATGTCACACATTGCATGTTATATACATTTTATAATATGTCTATGACACTGCATTCTTTTTTTATTTTATAAATATATATTATATATATATATATATATATTTATATATGTATGAGGAGTCATTGAAATCATGTAATCTAATTAATGGGAGAACATAATTTTTATTTTCATAGGGGTACACATGTATTCTTGTTGACCCTATCATTGTAATATATTGTTAAAGAACCCAAGAGGAAAAACCGTTCTAATACATGTAGTAACAGATGTATACAGTGTAGTAGACCGTGATTTACCATTTATAGTTTTTGTATACTTTACTGTTGTTTTTAGGGTAAAACGAATGCAAAGTAATACTGTAAACATTATCAGATTTTCTTGTATTTACATTAACAGTATTTGACTCTTAACATTTTTTTTTTTAATTACCGTTAAAACTTTACAGTTGTACCAAGACGGTCAAAACATTTTTTTTTTCTATTAGCTATGACAGTTCTTGATTTGGAATATTCTAAAATGCTTTATGCCAATCAAGTTTGGTATGCTATGCTTTTGATACCATTTTGCTTGCTATATTGCTTAACAACAGGAGGAATAGGAAAAACAAACAACTGAGCAAATGGGCGTTTGTCCAGTGAATGCTTCAAGATATGAGGATGAAATATACATAATATATATGTAAACTCTTTCTGTCTATGCTACTCCTTTATGTGGGAAGGCATTTATTATCAACTGGCAATTTACAAATAAGCAATTGCTATTATATTCTAAGTTTGGAATCCCAATGTTTTGTGCGTCACAAAAGTATACACTACTACCTGTCCCCACTGGACGAATTAGTCGAAATCAGGAGAGTTTTGCAATTGTTGGATCTATCCTTTTTGTTTAGGGGCTTTTGATTCCCTCTGGCAGTTAACCTGATGCGATTCTATCTAGGTAAAACAAATTCTTTAGTCTCCACAGTGTACAAGGCATTCACAATGTATTAGTGAAGATAATAAAAAAGGCAATATTATTATTATTATTATATATTATTAAGTGAGTTTGGTTGCTAGTACTTTGTTAAAGAGTTGTTCAGCGGGTTGTCTGCTGTCGTAGTTTGTTGTCTACATGGCTCACTTAGAAACGGGCAGACTATACTCACAAATGATGCGATTAAGGTAGTGTCATGTTCCCTAATAAAAGAGAACTTGATCGGGGCAAACGGCATCCGAGGATGGCATTTTGGACAGCCTTCGTAGGACAATGCTTGTTTTTGATTGCGTCGTGGGCAAGTCCATTCATTTCACTAAAATTTTACTCACAATTGCAGTCTCCAAAGGGTACTCCACACTCTTTTTGTCAATTGGTGCTACATAGAGGAACTGGGGAAGAAATTAAGGCAAGAGTGGATGGAAAGAGAGGAAGACTGGGTCATGGCCTGTGCTGTGCTCAAATCACAATATCATTAAAGCACAGTTTACCTCAGCTTTACCAAACTGAGAGCTTAACAAGAGAGCATTTGCTAACAAAGTACAATTGTAAAGATTTTGCATATTTGCCTAAACGACAATTCTGACAGTAGGCATGTACGTTTTCCGGAGTCAAACATTACCGTTAAGAAGTTTGGTGTTACTTACAAATGTCCTTGTTTTTGTCCATTAAAATAACATTACATTTATCAGAAATGCAGTGTAGACGTTGTTAATGTTGTAAATGAATATCTGCTGCATAGGAGTACAGTGGCCCATTATCAGCAACTATAAATCGTGTAATTCAATGGAACGCTTTTTGCTAATCCATCATTTTAAAAAGCTAATGTTATCTTAAATCTGTTCTGCTGATTAAAGAAGCAATAAAACTGTCGTTAAGACTAGTTGCGTATCTGTAGTGTAGCACCCATAAATATTGTATAACCATTAAAATATAAAATATTAAAATCTACAGGGAATAAATATAACTGATAAATATTGCGCTGGATGGAACAGGGCATAAAACTAACCGGATCACTGAACCAATCATTTTAAATGTCAAAAGATAACTGTTTCACTGAACCAATCATTTTAAATGTCAAAAGATAACGGTTTCACCAAATGGGCAGTCAGCTTGGAACTATGCCTACTTTTACTGGTTACTTTTCAATTAGGTAAAACGTAACCAGAGTCAGAACAGACAAGCAGGTGCATGAAGTGTTCTAGGGATGCACTGAAATAAATTACAACAAGACAGATTAAGTGATCCAGTGAACAAATCAGGGAAAAAAAAAAACTATGAAGAACAGGCTTTAAATGGGTACTAAACATTTGTTTTAAATGTAAACGATGAATGATAGAACAGTGTTTTCCTCGCTTAATCTGGTTAATTGGCACTACTTTCTTTTCCTCGTGCCTATTCCGTCTTTATCTCGACATAAGAAGGTAAATCACGTAAGTATTATAAGTAACATAAATACTTACTTAGTGTGGATTTAATTACTTTACTTTCGTTGTGAAAATTTGAGCCAACATAAGTTAGGTTATATGGGTATGAACTTAATCGGAACAGCGTGATTGAACACCCCAAATTGGCGACATCCAAAGCAGTCTGCTACACTACAGGGAATCAGTGAGAGATATCCCTGCTGATACACAGTATTTTGCCACTTACTTTCATTTTATAGAAAGAATTATGTTATGAATTGTAAAATTTGCATTGTAGGAGCTGAAGGGAAATGTTATTTTGTGCAAATCTACATTTACTTTCTGTAATGATATTTTAAGTTATGTTATAATCCATTGCATGATGTACAACTTTGACTAACTGGTTTTGTATTTATATTTTCCCTGCCTTTTTGCTTAAAGGTCAGATTTTAGGTTTTTGATTGGGGTTGTAGCTTTTGGTTTTGTTTCTTTCAAGACCAGATACTTTTGAAGATGGCAAGCTTTCTATATACGTTTAGAGACCATCCTTGATCAAACATCTTACACATTCACCGACATGAACATACATTTACATACACGCATACATGTTACTTACCTCATAAGGTCAAACATTTACAAGTTGATTGTAACTTGCAGAATTATTTTATTGAATGCAGGGTCAGTAATTTACACTCTACACTCGCCAGTTGCCATATATGAGTACATTTTCATACACGCGCTAGAGAAACCAGCTGGCTTGAAATCTGTAATCTGTTGGAGCTGCCACACTGTGTGTGTCTTGCACGTGCATAGTACTTAACATTAATTGCATCTGTTATCAAACAGCATTTTTTTGTGATACAGTAGCTAAAACCTGGTTTATTGCGGGAGTGGAGTTCCCAACAAAGAAAAACGAAATTGTTTAGGCCACGGCTGATGCAAACGCACCCTCGTCATCTCATCCATGAGAATGACGATGGTTATGACGAATAAAAGATGGCGATACAATGGTGTTCCAAGAACATGGCTGAAGTGGGGTTAGATTTTGCTGTGTGTCGTGTCAACTCAAAGGGAAAGCGCAGAGGCAATTGTTTTGTTGTTGGCACTACAACCATGAAACTAAAGAAGATATTATGCTCACAATGTCACAGTGATTGCACGTCAGGCACCAGTGTTTTATAATATAAATTACCCACCAAAGATTGCGTTATCCACCTTCTTAATTTTGTTTCATTATTTTGTTAGCTAGTTGGCCACTGTAGTATTTCTTATACTTTTTAGTTAAGAATTCAGATATATTTATATTATTATGTATAGTCTTTATGAAATTATTGTTTGTGCAATTGGAGACAAATTGGCCTACCTCTAAATGTATTAATTTTAATATAATCCCCTTTAGTGTTGAAACAGTTGAAATAATATTTCTGCTTTAAGTTAATGTTACTACTATTATTACTGCATGCGATTGGGAATCACATGCGAGATCTAGATGACATGCTAAATACTACTAATAGCAAAGTACTATAGTAAAATGCAATAAATTGTTTTGGCCGGTAAAAAAAAAAAGAAATTGTCTAGCTGGTTAATTTTTCCATCTACCAGCCACCTTGGCTGGTAAGCGTAAAAGTAAATGTGGGACCCTGATTGAATCAGAAGAATCAGAATCGGCTTGTTAAGTAGGTTTACCCGTAAAAGGAATTTGCTATGGTGATTTGGTGCACAGTAAGTAAAAATAAAAATGACACAGGTAAAATAAAGTGCAAAACATTTATACCGTATAAGTTGCATATGGTGCAATGTGCAAGACCGTAATCCAAAGATGTGCGTTAATGTAACGCATTAAGTGAGGGGGCGGAAGGGTCTGGGTCAGTGGGGGTCTCCTGGCCTTGTTTTTAGAGGCCTGTTGCCGATGGGTTGAAACTGTTCTTGTGGCCTGAATTATTGGTCCTTATGGACTGTAGCCTCCTGCTGGAGGGGAGTAACTGAAACAGTTTGTGTCCAGGGTTGGGGGGGTCAGCCACAATCTTTCCTGCACACCTCAGTGTCCTGGTGTTGTACAGGTCCTCGAGAGATTGCAGGTCCTCGAGAGATTGCAGCCAATCACCTTCTCAGCAGACCGAATGATACGCTGCAGTCTGCCCTTCAGTCAGCGTTCCAGATTGTGATGGAGGAGGTGAGGATGGATTCAATGATGGCTTTGTAGAATTGCACATCATTGTTTTTGGCAGGTTGAACTTCTTTAGCTGCCACAGGAAGTACATCCCCCCGCTGTGCTTTTTTGGTCATGGAGCTGGTGTTGTGCTCCGACTTGTGGTCTGGGAGGATGATGATGCCCAGGAAGCGAAAGGACTCCGTAATGATGACTGAGTAGTCCCACAGGGTGATGGGGGCAGGTGGGTCTGGGTTCTTCCTAAAATCGACAACCATCTCCACTGTCTTTAGAGCATTGAGCTCCACGCTGCACCAATTCACCAGGAGGTCAATCTCCCACCAGAGATGAGTCCAGTGCGGTTGGTGTCATATGTGAACTTCAGGAGCTTGACGGATTGATGACTGGAGGTGCAGCTGGTGGTGTGCAGTGAAAAGAGCAGAGGGGAAAGGACGCAGCCTTGAGGGGATCCTGTGCTGATGGACCTGGAGTCAGAGACCTGTTTTCCCAGCTTTACGCGCTGCCTCCTGTCAGACAGGAAGTCTGTGATCCACCTGCAGCTGGAAGAGCTTGTCCTGCATCAGAGCTGGAATGATGGTATTAAAAGCAGTGCTGAAATCCACAAACAGGATCCTAACATTGGTTCCTGAGAAGTCCAGGTGCTGGAGGTTGGAGTCTAGAGCCATGTTTACTGCATTGTCTACCAACCTTTTGGCTCTGTTGGCAAACTGCAAGGGGTTCAGGAGAAGGTTGGTGATGGCTTTGAGGTGGGACAGTACAAGGCGCTCAAATGACTTCGTTACCACTGAGGTCAGGGCGACAGGTCTGTAGTCATTAAGTCCTGTGATCCTTGGTTTCTTGGGGATGGGAATGAGGGTGGAGATCTTGAAGCAGGCTGGCACATGGCATGTCTCCTGTGAGGGGTTAAAGATGTCTGTAAACACTGGAGACCGCTGTCAGCACAGTGCTTCAGTGTGGATGGAGTAACAGAGTCTGGCCCAGCTGCTTTGCTGGGATTCTGTCTTTTAAAGAGTTTGGTAACCTCCCTCTTCAGGTTAGAGAGAGTTGTCGTTGTGTTAGGGGGAGGGGGCCACTGAGGTAGACAGTTTGGGCGTGGGCCATACTCGTGCTAATGTGGGGGTGGTGGGCTGGAGCTAGGGAAGAGAGTCATGGGGGATGGCATCAGGACTGTCCCATTGTTTTTCAAAGTGACAGTAGAACTTGTTCAGGTCGTTGGCCTGGCGAGAGTCATTAGTTGAGTGGGGGCTTTAGGCTTGTAGTTGGTGATCTGTCTGTGGCCTATTATGGCAAATGTTCCTATGTCTATACAAATTATGCTTTAGGCTGCTAAGAAAGAAGGATTATTTCACAGATAACAGTTTATTAAAGTTTTTCTTGCTAGGAGAGTTCCCTTCCGTTAATGTGACACGGAAGTATGCTGACTAGTATAGCAGTGATCCAGAATTTTCTCCTCTTTGGTTGGGCATTTGATTGTTTGTATTTGGTGAGATCATGGTTGAGATTTCCTTTGTTAAAGTATGAGATGACAAGGGTGCGCTCACACTAGCCGTAGTCGGAGTGGTCTCCTCCGCCTAAACTATTTTGTTTTTCTTTGTTGGGGGCTCCTGCAATAAACTAGGTTTTAGATACTGTATCACAAAAAAATGCTGTTTGATTACAGACGCAGTTGATGTTACGTACTACGCACAGGCGTAGGGATGTAAACACTGACCAGAATGAATGAAGCAAATTCACGGGGGGAGTAAAAGGGTCTAAAGATAATGTGAATGATTCCAGATCAGGGGAACAGTGCTGTTGAATCACTGTCACATCTCTACACCAGGCACTGTTGTAATGACTGATACCTAAAAACCGATACCTCCACCTCTCCTTTGCCGGGAACTGGCGAACTGTGTCATTTTGCCGGTATCAATCCACAAAGCCTTTGTAAAACATAAGATGAAAACAAGTCTCTGTCCTTCCCCACCAAAACCTGAAGTTCATCCTGTTTGTTGCACAACGCACACACATTTGAGAGAACTCTACTAAATGGTAAATTAATAAGTTGCCAAGTATATTTCATTATCGATTAGTTGTTGCAGATCTTTAACTGACATCCTTTTTTGATTACCCAAGTATTAAATGTTTCTTGGATGCTTGGTTTACAATGGACACAATTCTACAGTCTGTAGAAGCTTTTAAATATGTGTGGATGAAGTTAATGCATTATTTCCTGATTTGTGTATTTCCTTCCATTTTTATTACTACTTGTGTGGTCTGCCATTCCATAACAGAGCGCCAATGGAACATGTGGATCCCAGGTTATGGTTCCGATGAGATTCGGCCTTATAAGAAGGCATGTACAACAGAGGCCCACAAACAGGTTTGTTTTTCCATTTGAATTTCACCTCAGGGTTTTGTGCTAATTGATTGTAGTTTCAGTACTTGAAATGTGCATACTTTACTGAATTAGTAGATGGGTTGTTTGCATTATTTAAATATTTAAAATACTTGTACGACTATGAAATCATAATATCTTTATAAACTTTTACTGTAATTTGCTCGAGATAAATGTGAATGCTAATCCGGGGAAAATTTTTATTCAATAATTGTGTTTTTTTTCTTAACAGAGAATGGCATTGATTCGCAAAACAACCAAAAAGTAGGAAGATTCAGAACCAACAAGGTGTCCATCTCCCACCAACGCTCTGTGCATTGTTGTTTGCTTTTATTTTCGTTTTTGAGGGCAAGATAGTAGGTATCGGTTTTGCAACATGCCATCGGAGTGGGAAAACTATGTATCTAATCTAAGGGGGTGTGATTCATGCACATCTTTTCCCTCCAGGTGTGTCATAAAATATGTTTTTGTTTGCAGTAGGGATCCAATTTTATCATTGAGTTCAATGGAAAATGGCACATATATATATAATAGAATAAATGTGAGATAGAATCCTTATTTGGGGAGGGAATATTTTTTTTTTTTTTGTATGGAGATGTGTTAGTTAAATCTGTTATTTTTATTCCATAAATAAACCAGATTCATATTTCACTGGCATTTGTTTTTTACTGTTCAGTTAAGTTTTTTCTCATTCTATTGTACCCTTCTATTAAAAAAAATTGTTGTCCACATGTAGATTACAAAAGTATATCACAATTCAGAGAAAATAGTTTTTGACTAGATTGACAATAAGGTCACAAATGCATGACGGCATGACATGTCTCTGTACACACGTTTGTATTTACATGTTCTGACAAGACAATAATATTTAGGTCAAGATGTCTGTGTGACTTTTCATGATATACCCTGTATGGTCATGTGTGCTAAAAACAAGTCTCCGAAACAGCAGCACTTGCTTTTTTTGGCAAAGCACCCTAAGCGCTTTCACACCTCTATGCTTCATAGTTTCTATCATCGAAACTACAAATGGGAAAGAGTAAAAAATTATGAAATACCCTTCTGCTGCTTGCAATGCACCCATCTATTGGGTTTGGGAGAGAGAATCCCCTCTCTCCGTTGGCACAGTTTTAATGAAGGCCATCAACAATTAAAAAAATCTTGCCCAGTTAGGGTACATTACCCTTTTCTCTTATGAGGAATTTGCGAGCGTTTTGGAAGGTTTGGAAACCGGTATATATATTTTTTTCACCTGGATAACTTGTTTTGCAGCCAATTTCTTTTTCATTTGTTTTTATTGCTACATTTTTAAACCCGGTGTGTATCACAAGATATGCATCTTATGATGTGTTTTAGTTAGTAATTCACAGTAATTCATCAACTTTCGCCCATAGTAAATTAACTAATTGCATGTTTTAACGGGAACTTTTACAAGTGTGCAACGTTAAAGACTGTTAGCATGCCTGTTAGCATGTGGCCTTGTAAAAGTGTTGTGGCATTGGGCAAGCAATCATTCGATAGCCATAGCTGGTTTAGGCAACTCACCTGTATAACAAGGTACACAACCTTTTGATGGATAAGTGAAAATTACACCATTTTTATTTGTTGTTCATCATAAGGACCAAGTGATAAAAGCACTAGGTTAATGGCTCTAGTCTTGGCTTGCAAGCAAAAGAAACAGATCTACATTTTGCGAGTGAAGTACACGTTTACCGCCACAAAACGCATGTAGCCTGGACAGAACCAGACAGTTTTCTGGTTAGTTGGCAATATATTGCTAGCTGTTTCCACGTACATTTTATTGGAATAGACAAGAGAAAACATGAACTACTTCACTGACAATACAGATAAACACTGAGATTGAGCAAAAAACCACTCATGCTCCGTTGCTGATGTTGCCTTTGGTGATATTGCTTAGATTTCACAGTATCAAAAATAGAAACGGCAAACATCTGCTGTTCATTTATTTCACTTAGCTCCTATTCCTTAACACTTTCTGAGAGCACGGATGTTTCCCAGTATACTGTATCACCAACTAATTTAAACAGTTTCAACAAGTTGTGCCTGCCTTTTTTATGTAAACACGTCAAATGACATACACTTATCTGGTTTATAACATCTATGCAAATACACTAACATATTGTAACCCCTTAGATATAACAATATTGAAATAAAATATTGATGTTAGACATGGCTGTGTACAGGTTTTTTTCACTCAGGATAAACGTGAAAGCAAAGGGATACACCATGTTCGACAGCTTGCGGATATCAGCTTGCAAGTAGGGCCCTCTCTATAAGCTGAACAGATCCAGAAAGAGATGTAGATCTACACGGATCTGCCTTCAATCCCATCCGGACAAGACCCTGTAGCCTGATGGTGGGGGAAGCGGGACAGCTTCTTTCAAACATACCTGTGTGTACTTGCCTCATCAACACCATATGAGAGGGTTTTCTCCTGTGCTAGACATGCAATAAGTCAGGAGAGGTGTCATATTTTCCAGAGAATGCAAATGTGGTCATATTTTTGGATAAGAATTGTTGAAATTTGAAACTGGTTCGTAATATACCAAGAATACTGACTACTTTGCTGTTATAAGTACTGTAACTGTTATTTAGTGCTAAATTATTGTAGGTGGCTTAGGTTTTATTGTGAATTTGGTATGTAAATTAGTTGTGTTTTATATCTACTTATATATTTAAGTATACTTTAAACTTTTAATATGTTCAATTTAAATTCAATAAAAAAGCTGTTCTTTAATGTCACCCACCACTGTTTTGTGGCCCTTTTTTTAATTATGGGTTCAGGCAAAATGTAGGCACCATTATCGTAAAAAACCCAAACTATACCCACCCTACTCAAGAGTATTACATTCATTTTCACCAGTGTTACTTGTACAACCACTTGTACAACAAAGATTCAGAGAATACAAGGAAATCTCTGGATGTAAAGGAACACGGCTGAAAACGGCTGCTTTGGCAAGATTGGCAGGGATTCTGCTATCCTGGCTTCATGGGGAAGTTTGTCCCACCATTGAGGTGCCAAGGCAGAGAAGAATGTTGCTTTGGCTGAGTGGGAGCTGCCTACTCATGAGGTTGGCCAAAATGCATGACCTGTCAGATCGAAGTGCTGAGGAAGTGTTGAAGGGTTTAAGCATAGCCTGTATAGAGTATTTTTTGTATTTTACATATCCATATAATGAAGATACTAATGAACCTATTAACTAATCATAGTATTATAGAAGTGATATTTTAATGATCAATAAGTTGTCATATGAATGTATTAAACTGCATTTATTGATAAATGTTGCTAATCAGTATCTATTCATATAATCAAGTATGCTCCGAGCGGTAGTACAAGCACACTAGAAAACAAAGAACACTAAAAGTTAATGTAACTGTAAACTCCGTTCCAAAGTTTGGGTCTTGGTGATGCCGCGTTTGGACGCGCTCCTTTATTGTCCACCAAAGAAGTCACTCGAACCCAGATACATTTTTTGCTGTTGCGATCTTTATTGGCTGTAACAATCATTCGGTGTCAACTTCAACCAACATAAAGGTGCGGTCAAAAACGATATGTTACCGCCACCACAAAAGCCTGAGTTCATTGATTCATACCACTATTTACACCTGCCAAGGAAGGCGTGGCCAAACGATATGTCAGAAAGATAAAGCGACATGCGCTTACGATTCATCGGCTCCTACAGGTAAAGTAATTATTCACTATTTTCTGGGAATGCAGCCGATTTCTATCTTACCACTCTGCTTGGCCTTTGGGATATTGTGAGGTCAGGGGAGATCATGAGTCGATGAATAGGTTAATTCATTAGTTGTTAAACACCTAGCAAAACACGGTACCACCAATAGTTAGGGGTGGAGGTAATTGGTAAATCAAAAGGATGGTCCGTCTAGAAAATGTCATAGAGGGATCAATAGAAGGGATACAAGATAAGACACGGTCTTTTTTGATTTTACAATCTCTGAAGTCCTTGGATCTTTTTGAGCTAGAAACAGTAGTATTTTCCAAAACACTGGTATCTACAAAAGAAGACATGACACAGAGAACCAACTGACAAAAGACACATTAACAGAAAAAATAGACACTAAACCTAACCTACCTCTGGGAAGCATCTGCAAGCTTTGAAATATGTAAATAAAGGCTGCCAGTTGATGAGGCAACAGAAGCCCCCCTTTACAATATAACAAATCTCAGCCAAAATGAAACAGGCGGAGAATGGACAGACTTCCACATCACTTGCACACTACGACAAGCCAAAAAGATTGCAATAGCAACAATTTCTGACTGTCTGTGTCTGTGTTATCATCTGGAACACCAAACACTGGAAAAAAAGGGTCCAAGCACCTACAAGTCCAAGCACCTACAAATGAACCCAGATGTAGTTCCAATATGCTTAAAGTGCAGGACACTGAGCAAACATAGTGGAAAGGTCACATTGGTCAAATGTCCCTGCCAAAAATGGACTTGTAGATGTTAACGCTATGCACTAGAAGAGCAATGAAGTGCAGGGAGTGATTTAGAAATGCAGTGTGCCTCATGATAGCACCATGGGCTGTCCAGAGAGTACAACCAAAATTAAAATTTCTGAAAACTGGCTTCTTAGAAGTAGTAGAGAAAGTTGTCAGTCCACCACTAAACATGAATCTCTGCAGCAAGGATCTCCAGACTCTGGGTGTCATGTCCTGGCTGGGGGCCCCTAGCCTTCTCTATGCTTTGGGGCTCACGGTCAGGACATGACACACAGAAAGGCCTCTAGCCATCTCTGTGGCACTGTGGGCTCCCCAGTCAGAGCAGCTGTGATCAGTTGTCTCTGATTGGGGAGCCTACTTAGTTTAGGGTTTTTCCACACTCGGGTGTGGTTTATTGTTTGTTTGTAGTCACAACGTTCACGTTTTGTTTAATTCAATTCACAGTGGATACGCTACACATTTCTTGTAAGTCGTTTATATGTTTTGCTATGTCATTTAGCACCTTTCATTTTACGTTTACAGTTCGTGTAGTGTTTGTGTTTGTTGGATTAAATTCACCTTTTATTTCAAAATGTCTGTGCTTGGTTTCGCATCACACTATGGACGTGACAGAATAAACCACCATAAGGAAGCAGCATTTGATGAGCAGCGTCGGTGGAGAGAGAAGTACACCTGGTTGGGAGACTGGGGATCCGACTCTCTCTCCTCAGACAAAAAAAATGTTTTTTTGGGGGGGTGCTATCGGGGCTTCCTGGGGTGCCGTGGCTGGTACCCGAGGGGGGATCCAGGCAGTCCGAGTATCTGTCCCTGTCTGCGCTGAACACGGGCTCCCGCCTGTCTCCCTGGGAGGGGAGCAGGCTAGCCAGGCCAAAGCGCCTGCTCGTCGCACCGCCGGTGCCCCCAGTCCTGGTAGGCGACCAGCTGTTGCTCCAGGGCCTGCTAGGCAGACCACCGGCGCCAGAGCACGTGCTCCACGTCCGACCCTCGTCCCAGCACCTGCTTCACGACCGGTCCACGTCTCGGCACCTGCTCCACCTCTGACCCTTGTCCCGGCACCTGCTCCACGACCGGTCCACGTCTCGGCACCTGCTCCATGTCCGATCCTCGTCCCGGCACCTGCTCCACGATCAGTCCACGTCCCGGCCCCTGCCCCGAGACGCGCCTTCAATCAGGCTCCAGCCCCGAGACGCACCTTCGTTCCGGCTCCAGCTCCACAACGCGCCTTCGTCCCGGCTCCAGCCCCACGCTGCCTCCCCCCGGACGAGCCACCGCCGCTGCCTCCCCCCGGACGAGCCCCCGCCGCTGCCTCCCCCCAGACGAGCCGCCACCGCTACTGCCTTCACAGTGGATACGCTACACGTTTCTTGTAAGTCGTTTATATGTTATGCTCACACAAGTGGCAAAGTCTGCAGAGAAAAGGGCAAGCAGAGAACTGTTATGGCAATTTTACTGAACTGATGCATTTATTTATTGTACACATTATATATCTAGTTAGGTAATGGGTTTAAGGGAAATATACTTAGTTCTTGGGATGCAAATGCCAGAAGTGTTGATAGTAACAGTATTGTAACTGCAGGAGAAGGGACCTGTTTCGTTGGTTTGTGACAAACATGATGGCGGGAGATAATTAGGTCCTCTGACCATCTGTTTATCTGTTAAAACCATCAGTGTTTTTGTTCTCTGTTGTATTGGCATGTGGCCAGGAAAGGGTAATTTGGGGGAAGGAGAGGAAATTTGCCTACTGGGCTAATTGCACAGGATATAAGAGACAAAACAGGGCTGTTTTAAAAGGATGACCACGCAAAGTATGGGTTGTGTAATCCAGCTGTTTTTATCCAGTAAAAAGACGTTTATTGCTTTCATATTAGTGAAAAACCATATGTTCCAAATCATACTCGTATTTACTCGCCACTGTTTTGTTGCTTTATTACAGCAGAAGAAACAGAAGAGAAAAGTATTGAAACCATCCAAAAAGATATTCCAATATTCTGTTCTGTCAAATGTCTTTCTGCATCTAGAGATCTTTGGTAATAAGGATCACCTGATTCACCTCAAATGTTCTGATGACCTTATATGTTCATTCAATTCACATTAGAACATTTTTAGTGTACCATTCATAGGCATTATTACACTTATATTTATAAAATGCAAAATGTCTACACTCTTCAAAACTTTACAATAAGGATACAGTACTACTCATTAATACACAGTTATTAATGCATTTATAAACATTTGATTATGTGTGAATGTGTTAACAAACATATTAACTAATTATTAATATGAAACACATAAATAAACCATAACCAATACATTAAAACATTGTGTAAACTAATAGTTCATTAATGAATCTACAAATAATGAACTGCATGTGGTTGTGTTATTAAACATGTTAACAAATTAATAGGTAACTCATGAAGGACGTATATGATTTTTCTTGTTACTGCCTGTCAATTATCTGGGGGATGCAGTCTGTACAGTGGCGAAACATTTACAAGAGGAATATTCCACTGTTGGACTTCCCCTGCACACTAAAACACTATTCAGTACAAGTGGCGTTGTTGACATGACTGAATACATCGTTGCCAAAGCATATGAACACAAACTAGCATATTCAATAAAAATATATATATAAAAAATACAGAACAAAGAACAAAACAGAACAAAAACAAATGCTGTCAATATTCTATTGAATATCTTAGTTATGGCTTTGTACCCTCGCCAAACAATGCACAACTTCCAATATGTTTGTTGTGTGAACAAGTTTTTTCAAACGAGGCGATGAAACCTTCCCGTCTGAAGGAGCATCTTGCAAAAATTATATATAGTAAGTACCTGTTCTTTTGTTTGTTTAAAATAAATCTATCACGTCCTGGTAGCGTAGCAAAACCAAATGCAGACATTGTAAATGAAAGAGGGTTTAATCCTTTAAAACAACACAAATAGATAAACTGACACGAACTGTAAACGTCAAAAGAAAGGTTTAAACAAACATAAAACAATATACAAATAACATGTAGCGTATTCACTTGCAATTAGAATTAAACAGGACAGGACATGAACGTTGTGCTATACAAACAATCAACCACACCGAATGTGTGGCCAACCCTACCCTAAACAGGCTCCCCAATCAGAGGCAACTGAATGCAGCTGCTCTGATTGATGAGCCCACAGTGGCACCGATATGGCTAGAGGCCACTCAGTACGTCATGCCCTGACTATGAGGCCCAAAGCACAGAGATGGCTAGTGGACCACAGCCAGGGCATGACAGAGCCCCCCCCCCAAAGCGCGGCCGCAAGAGTCAAACAAGGGGGGAGGGCAGGCAGCGGTGGCGGCTCCGCAGGGGGCATCAGCGGCGGCGTCACATCAGGGGGCGGCAGCGGCGGTGGCTCCGCCGGGGGCGGCAGCGGCGGTGGCCCCGCAG
>JACXGK010004845.1:0-30224 GCA_016801125.1 Novumbra hubbsi
CAGGCATCAGACACGTTATTTGAGAAGAACAAGTTGTGACAAAACCCCAACGTCAGCAGATTAACGAAGTGTTTTACGTTCGAATGTGTGTAGCCAACCTTGGCATGGTCTGCAGGAACTCACGTGAATAAAATCACTATGAAGGTTTGATTGGGCGTCGATGATGTGTGTGTTTAATGTTTTAATGGGTTCCCAGTGGTTTTGTGCGGACTGGGTCAGAGGGAAGAGGGTTGTGTTTGGTTTGGAGCCACGTCATGGATATTTACTGTGGTTTACTTAAAGGGATAGGTGGCTTGTGTACACATGGAACACTAGCAGGGACATTCTGCCTGCGTCATCGCATGCTACCGACTGCAATTCATTTTTGTAACGTCTCAAAAGTGTGAACAACCCCCTGGGAGATGTAGTGTGAACAGCCCGTGGTGAAGCAGCAACAGATTCCGAGAATGTTTCACGTCACAGTAAAATACACAACATCACTAGGCGGGCTATCGGTAAGGGCGTGAACTATTTATACTGCGAGGGATAAGCTTGGAATAAATACGTTCCCTTAATCGGTGAAATACAAACAGGTGCTCTAGATGAGGTCGGATGAATGGATAGAGTGTTATGCATCTCTAGAGTCTTTGTTAATCATTCTCACCACGTACCGGTTAATACTCAATGCATAAAAGGAGGTTTTGTTTCATTAATGTCTAAAATAACTGGAGTGTGACTTCTGAACCAGACACTGGGCAGCTATATTCAGCAGATATATACGAGAAAACGTTTTTGTCTACATTTGTGAGTCTGACAGAAAAGAACATCACACACCGCCAGTTTGTTACCTGGTTCAGGGAAAGAAAACCTTGAAGCTGGCTTGTATTTCTGAAAACCGGACATTTCATTCCATAGGGGATTAGGGCTAGGTGGGTAAATGAACTGCCCTTCCGAGCTAATCTATCAGATTATTGACATAATTAAACACAGTTCTTCCACGTCAGCAAAGTGAGAACCCAGGGGTCCCTAAGGTTTTCAGGTCCAAGTTGGTCTACTCCTGGCATGGTATGTTTGACCTGGGGGTAGTTACTGGAAGTCTTCTGCCAGTTACAGTTTGAAACTGGTAATCCGACTCAAATATCAGTTAGAAGGTGACCGAATATATTGGACGGGACAGGTTTGTTTCTAACTCTGTAGCTTTGGATTTGGCACAGTAACTGTGGGCTTTAAGTGAAGGGTGTTCTCATCCATGACAAATGAACCATTAGGAAATACCAGCACGTGTGTACTTAGTCATCACATTGTCAGTCTTGTCAACCTGAAGTGCAAAGCTGGGAAACCCAAAATTATTCACTGTAAAACTTATTTTGTGTTTCACAGACACCATTGAGATTTTGTCCTGGGCTACACTTAATCTGTTTCTGAGAGATTGTCCCTTTTAGTGTTAGTGTACTTCCCACAATACATTTAATACAGTACACATGTTACAGTAAATGCATTTTGCGATATGACCTGTGTCCGATTGATGTTGTTTTGGATTTACTCAGACAATACGCAAGAGACTGTTATTCAGAGAGAGATGTTTTTCTCCAACAAGTAATCCAACTATCTGTGTTGACGCTGTTGAGTGTGTCATCAGCAGTGGACACTCACGGGTCTCCAACCAGTGACAGAAGGTGGGAAAGAGACAAGATGGCATCACGCGCTACGTTAGAACATGTCATAGAACAAACAAAACTTAACGGAGCATTTTCTTTGTTAAAAGAACCTGAATAACCTGGAATCTGACTTACACGCAAAGAGATACATATGATAGATACTATATTTAGGATAATGGAGGATCAGATTAACGTCTGGGAACCTCTGACCATTACCCCTAACAAAGCGGGCCTCTGCGAAGGTTACTCTTAACATTGTGTGTAGAACACAGGACCGCCTACGTTCTTCCACAAGGTCACCCGGGTTGCTGTCGTTGTAGCGGTATGAGACGTTAATCATTGGCCAAACAAACCCCAACCCGTAATATGTAACCGTCATACCACCCCCCCCCCCTCCCCCTTCAGAGAACGAGAACTTATTCCTCTCGGCTTGCACCCAGGAAAGGATGAGGTATCCATTCTCTTGGCTTGCGCCCGGGATAGGATGAGGTCTTCGTTCTCTTGGCCGGAACAGCAGGAACGGATGAGGCCTTCGTTCTCTTGGCCGGCACAGCAGGAACGGATGAGGTCCAGCACACATCAGCATCAACCACATTTAGACTGCAAACAACCTTAGAAACACACCCCGGGAACACCAAGCAACACGCCCCACCGGGGGGAAGGAGGCAAGGCCGTCGGACACATCCCGGTTTGTGTTTTGCCTGTGCTATCGACCCACGAGTGTCCCCTTACTAACGCCACTGCAGCTACCTACAAAAACAACATATCATGTGTAGTGCGATCATTGAATTTAACAAGATGTACAGCGGAGCGCGGGGGGGGGGGGGGGGATTAACCGAGCGTTGGGTGTCACCGGTTTGTCCAAATGCACAAGCAAACACACCAGGTCCAGAATCAATATTAGCTCAAGGTCTTTTGGTTGTCCTCTTTCCCTGCTCTCTGTTCGTTCTACACAGCCTCTAATATGGTATGCCCTTAAACACAGAGTGTGTGTGTGTGGCAGGTGAGCGACTTTGTGTACTGTCTACGGCTAGGGGTGGGGTGACGTCCAGCTGTCTGGCGTTCTATGGAGTCAGTCTAATTCTAGGTCCCTTCTGTCGTCAACACCTTGAAATACGACGGGCCGTCAGCACCGACGCCAGCAGACCCGTCGACAACATTACCTGGCTGCCGTCATTAACGCCTTAAGGATAGAACGGTGTTGACCAGTGTTTTGTATGGTGATATTAACCCAACGAAGGATTTGGCTAAATCTCATCTCACGCTTTCTCTCCCTCTCCGTTTCAACATGACGGATGGGACACACACACACACACGGCCCCATGCAAATCCCTATGGAAACACTGTGTGTGTGTGTGTGTGTGTGTTGTTTTGATAGCTTTAAGTAATCAGCAGACAGCTTGGACCAACATACAGAATAAAAAACACTTCCTCAGTCCCTCCCTCGTCACTGGCAACCAATCAGAAATAAAACTGAGGACCTGACTAGGATGGACTGATTATATCCCCAGAATGAGTCAGACAAGTAATCATCTGTACATTATCAGATATCAGATTATCATTATCTGTACATTATTATTACTACATTATCAGAAGTGGTGCGGAGGGAGAGAGGGATGAAAGGACAAGAGGAGGGTAGAGACGGAGAGAAAAGGAGGAGTGAATGGGGGGGTGATGAATTTTTGGTGTCATTTATTTTAGAAATGTACAACATCTATTACAGCTTCTTAACACATCAACAGGAACTCTCTCCTTTAACATCAGCGTCTCTTTAATATGAGGTGCATATACACTATTAGTGTCAACATAAAATGGTCTGTGATCTTTAAACATTTCCGTTAGCTTTATTTTCTTAATTTTATACACAACAGGTTTTTAAAAGACCATTTGGATAGACATGTTAACACATTTTGATACATCAAGCAAATATTACCAAAATATACCATAAATAATTCCACGTGCAAAATGCCCCTTCCATGAAACAAAAAATGAAATATCAAAAAGGAAAGAGAGTACATTCCTATTTAACAACATGTATTTTTTGTGATTTTTCTCCATTTTAAACATGGATATAGAAACTTGTACATAAAACATATTCCATCTTCTAGGTTCAACAAAAAGACAGACAATTCTCTAGTATAAAGTAGCTTTCAACAACAGAAAAAAAAAATGGACATACACATTTTCAGAGTTTGTTTTTTTAAGGCCTGAGGCTAGATTTTGATTTCTATTACAGGCAGATCTGCGTTGGTCAGGTTTTCTAAACGTTGGCAGATTGTAATGCTTCACTTTGTTTGTTTGTGTTAAAGGTAATAACACCCATTTACTGTTAGAGAAGGATAACCGCTGAAAACTTTTTTGTAGGCAACTATTGTTACCAGAGTCAATTGATGACATTGTGACATTAGATCAGAAAATATTACTGATCAAATGTTACCACGTGTTTGAATCAGGTATTGTTGGAATCAAATCCCACATTCCCTCTACTGCTCAAGTTAAGATTAAAGTCTGGGACTTTTTTTTTTAATGACAAATCATTTGGTAATAAAGTAAGAGACAAGACATGTCATGTAAAAAATACAAAATTCAACTGGCACACACACACATAATCCAAATCCATGAGACCCACAGATAAGGAATTCAAGCTGTTCAGACTGACTGTGCATCAAATCAGAAAGAAGTGTATGATAAAATATGACAAGACTTCTACACTCCAGAATATTAACATAACATACATATAAATAGAAACCTTAAGTCGATGGAGCTTTACCAGGAGAATTTCACCGGGAAGGAGTCAGAAGAGGTCCCGTGATGTCAACATACAGACCAGAGTTATTTTAAAAGGCGGTAAGGCGCAGAGTTCAGAAGGCATTTGGACGAGTGACTAGGGGGGTTTGATGGGATGGGTTTAGCCCAATTAAAAAGCCACATCGTTCCACAGACACCGTAAAACAAAAACAATAAGAGTTTTTAATTGAAATGAACACTACGATATAAAAGCAAAGCAGAGATTGTGACTTGGCTTCCCCACTGGTAGGACTAATAGCTAGTGACACACACACACACACACACAGACGTCTCCGCTTCCTGGTCAGGCGTGGTTGGCTCTCTCCTCTTCAGCAGCATCATGGGAAATGAACAACGAACCCGATCGGCCGTCACCTCAACGCTGTTCAGGAGTGCAGTGTTGGCGTGGAAACGCCCTGCCACACTGACCAGTGGATGGCATGGCAATCCTTTAGGCCCTCGTGCACATAAACAACACACACACACACACACACACAACTTCCCACTATCTTGACCAGAGAAAAAGGGCCAGTTTGTTATAAGCCATGGCTAAAAAAAGTTGTCCCTCACTCACAAATTCGCCATCGCCGCCATACTTCCCCTGTCTGACCATGGCAGGGGGAGGGGCATGGCAGGGGGAGGGGCATGACCCTGGATTGACCCCACAACCGTCCACTGTCTGTCCAAGCACTTTGCAGCTGCTCCAAAGACTCCGGATTTAAAATGTGTTTCAGGCGATCCTTTCCCCGTCTCTCTCTCCAGGAAGTCTCCGCACTCTAAAGGAAATATGTTTGATAAAATATTTTGGAATGTGTCCCAGGCTGAGATATAAACCCCCAATGGTGACAGAAACTCACCCCTGACATTTAGCATTTGATTTCTGCTCCTGAAATACAGAAGAGAGAGAAAGCAAACTTAGTTAAAATTAAATGAGTTTACATGAAAAGAATGAAGCCAAAAGAGACTGAAGATCCCATTCCAATGCAGAATAATTCCTGTGACCGTTAGGCCACATTGAGCCCAAACCGCCATGTGGGTTTAAGATGAACACCCTGCGCGTGGAGATGAACACCCTGCGCGTGGAGATGAACACCCTGCGCGTGCAGATGAACACCCTGCGCGTGCAGATGAACACCCTGCGCGTGCAGATGAACACCCTGCGCGTGCAGATGAACACCCTGCGCGTGCAGATGAACACCCTGCGCGTGCAGATGAACACCCTGCGCGTGCAGATGAACACCCTGCGCGTGCAGATGAACACCCTGCGCGTGGAGATATACACCCTGCGCGTGGAGTTACCTGCTGTGACTCAGAGGCGGTCCTGCTCTTGGGGTGTTCCGTCTCCGTGGGAGACCTGGGCAAGCTGCCAGTGGAGTCTGTGATGAGGAGGGTTCTGCGTTCTTTGAGGGGCCTTTCCTTATCACACTTGGTGACCCGGAACCTGCCGGAAAGACGTGACATAATAAACATTCAGGCCTGGTGACATAACACGGCCAGCAGAGGCCACTAGTGGTGAAGGGCCGAAGTGCAGCGGGGCCGATGTTATTGGAAGATGGATTATCTAGCCAGCCAAGCAAACCAGAGATGACTATATGGCCAGAATAATGAAGAGATACATTGTTGTGGCCTCAGTGGGTTTGTTCTTATGGTCATCGTTTATCGTTGACTTTTGTGGCATGTGGGTCCATCCACCCTAACAGCATGCATGCATAACAGATCAAGGAAATCAACCTCTCTGAGAAAGCTCACCAGACACACACGCGCCCCCCCCCCCACTCCCCCACTCCTACCTCCCCACAGCCAGGACGGTGACCTCCACGTGGCTCCTTCGGTCCACAGGCTTCCGGGCGGAGCCGCGCCTCATCAGGGGCCACTTCTTGTGGTTGCAGCGGTTGCAGATCATCCGGTTGGCCCCGACGCCTCCGACCGTGTGCAGGTGGTTGCAGGTGTGCTTGGCCGCGCCCGCCGGAGCCCCCGGGGAGAGGGGCGTCCCGGGGGAGGTGGGGGAGGTGGGCGTGGTGGGCGTCAGCGGTGGTCTGTGAAAGGAGCACAAAAGTCTGAGGCAAAAAAGGGGACACGCTCCCAGGCCAACTCGTTGAGGCCCTGTGATTAAGCCAATCAGGCGCGCTTGTCCGGCGCTACGGAAAACATTTGCCCTGCGGTACTTAGTGCTCCGACCAATCACATCAGCTCTGGAAAGAATCTGATGTGATCGGAGTTGGGGCTGTGAAACCACCGGCTACTCTTCTTCAGAATCAAGCGTGCGTGTGTGTGTGTGTGTGTCATGCTATGGTCTCCGTCACCACATGGGAAGTCACACAAATGACCTGGGAGGTGGCACGCAAACAGAAACGTAGACGAAGGAGGTGAACGTGGAGTAAAAAGCTGAACAACACACGATCACAGACCCTGGAGAAAGAACGACGGAGAAACATGAGGAAGACGAAGGGGGAGCAGAGAGAGTTGGAGGAGGGGAGAGATGGAGGAGAGCGAGGGAGATTGTGGATTAATGATGTGGAGAGGCACTGCAGCAAGACAAGGAGAGGAATTTAACTACCACATCCAAAAATACAGGGGGGAGAGACGGAGAGAGAGAGAGAGTCCGGACAGGGGGGGAGAGACAGATACGCCACCCCTCTAATCCGACCACCCTTCTGTCACATAAATTACCCCCCAACACACCCCAGTCAGCTCCTTCTAAGTCACCCTCCCCCACTAAGTGTTCCACTGGCAGACTGCCCATCATGACGAAGACAGATAGACAGGTTCACAGTAAGAATACTTCATGACTGAGACATACAGACAGATTCACAGTGAGAATACTACATGACTGACAGACAGACAGGTCCACAATGAGAACACCACATGACTGAGACAGACAGGTTCACAGTGAGAACACCACATGACTGAGACAGACAGGTTCACCGTGAGAACACCACATGACTGAGACAGACAGGTTCACCGTGAGAACACCACATGACTGAGACAGACAGGTTCACCGTGAGAACACCACATGACTGAACCAGACAGGTTCACCGTGAGAACACCACATGACTGAGACAGACAGGTTCACAGTGAGAACACCACATGACTGAGACAGACAGGTTCACAACGAGAACACTACATGAAGGGTTGTTGCAGGGACATTGGTGTTGCAGGATTACCTCTGTTCATACAGCCTCACTGCTGCACAGCCACAACACCATTCATCACACCCTCGACACTCCTGACTTCCTCACTCCTTCCCCTCCCCTAGTCATACCTCCATGTACAGGATTCAAGGTCGAGTGTGTAGGTGCTCTATGGCTCAGACGAAGAAAGCGCAGAAAGTAACGTCACGTCTTTTTTACATGTGTGTGTGTGTGTGTGTGTATGTGTGTATATCCTCATGCCATTGAGTCAAAGTGTAAAGTAGAAGCCAATGACCATTCACAGCAACACTGACATCCTGAATTCATCAAAGGACGCATTATGCCACTATAATGAGTTGTAATAACTATGTGGATGGAGTTGGAATACATCTCCAGAGACCCAACCATTCCTTTCCAGTTTAAATTAAATGCCCTTGAGTGCGCCAATTCCACAATTGGACGAAATAATAATTTGCTTGTATCGACTACGAGTCGGGAATGTCCTGGCTGTGCCGGTGCCAGTCCAAACAAACCGAGTCACGACGTACGACGCGTATCAGGCCCTGTGCTGACACTCCGCTAAACCCGACGACGCTCTCTCAGAAAAGGAGTCAACACTGCCATCTAGTGGCTCGCAAAAGCGTTCTCACCCTTCTGGTACTGTCGCCTTGGCAACCTTCCCCCGAAAACCTACCCCTGGGTAAAACGGGAGAGCGCGTTCAGAGGCGTTGACGGTAATGACATCAGACGAACGGAGGTTGCGAGTTATGACGTTCCCTTTCCTGAAGAATGAGTCTTTGATGGGCTCTGATAAGGTTAGGCTCAGGTCATACGGCACGGGGCTTTATAGCAGAGAAATGTACGGGAGGACACTACTTACCCATCCGAATCAATGCTGGTGTTGAAAACCATGGCCTTGAGGGCATCGGAGTTTGCTGTGGGGAGAGAACGGTCCGGAATTAGCGAGGGGGACGGGGTGACACTTCAAAACATGGGTACGTTATAGGTTGATCGCAGCAGGACGATAAGCTAGCATAAGCTAATCGACATTATTAAATGGTTCGTGCAATTACCGGGAGCAAATCCAGCAGAAGCTGTCTGAGCACGCAGCTTGCAGGCACAGAAAACAGAAGTATGTAAGAACAAAAAAGCAGAACCACCTTCAAACAGGAAAAAAAAAATGAGGATGCAATGGGTCTAGAATTAATTAGCCCGGTGAAATCCCAAGAGTTAGCCCGATCATGACACTACTATTAGAAAGGTCAGACTGATGAGGACGCATTCGAACTGGGCCAGCCTTCACAGATTACCGTGACAATACAGGAAGGTAGCATAGCTGGGCACAGTTAATACAAAAGCCGGATAATGATTTTCACAGTTCATTTAAAACATCAATTAACGATTAACGAAGTTTGGCGCCGAGGTAGATAGCCTGGTGGTTAAGGAGGTGCTGTAGTCTGGACACCTCCCCTTCAGGGGCTCAGGACGCGTCTCTGGAGATTGAAATCGAACCCGGTCCTTTTTCTCTGCATTCGGTTTGAGAGGGATCACGATGGCAAACCTCCACGTGTTCCCAGGAGAGGGGAGCGGTGAGACAAACCGTTCTACACGCTCCTACAACCGCTCATCGACAGTCGACATGACAGCAGATGCGTGGAAACATCGAAGTCACTTCCGACAGAAATGTCACAAGGCCACGCGTACTTCCCGTTTCCTCTGAGCAGAAAATATAAGCTCATTGCCCCACTTGCTATAAATCGGCGTTTACACCAGCGGCCTACAATCTTGTTACCACTTCCCCTCGCATCACCTCGGGGCAGAGGGCACATATGAACGCACCTTTCTAAGGGCCCGGAAATAAAGGAGACCGTGCCTCCTTGTAAAACCCCTGACACCTTGTGCCGTTGTTGTGGTACCGGCCACCGTGGGGGGGTGGGGCTTTGTCCTGACGACTTCCTATTGTGTCATAATAATCCCACAATAAGCAGCATTAGCATGATGACTCAGTTTCCCCGGTTGAACATGTTCGGGGACCAGGCGACTACGCAACCATGCCTGAGACCAGGCGACTATGCAACCAACAACAAATTATATCGAAATGGACTACTGTAACAGAATTACATCTCAGTGGATCGGTCCACTCTGAAACAGCCTTTATAATGGTACACTAAACAGATGGGCCCTCTAGCCCCCTCTACAGTCTGAACAATGCTAAACCATCTGCCAGCATACAAGCTCGGCAGCTCCCGGAAACTACAGAAGAGTCGGAGTAAGAAACAAAAGAGATAAAATGCTTCGCAGCGCGTTTCCGCCTACGGTTACACCACATTCATTCTGCTGCGCCCAGAAGACACTTCCATCCCAGGTGGGAACCAGTCCGGATTCATTATTTCACATTGACTGGAGATTTATCGTTTTAAATTTCAAATTGCCTCGTTCAATGGTGACTCATTCCCAGTCTAGCGTTTATATACAGGCATTTGATTCTATAGTGATTCATTCCCAGTCTAGAGAGTATATAAAGGCAGGTGATTCTATAGTGATTTATTACCAGTCTAGAGAGTATATACAGGCATGTGATTCATTCCCAGTCTAGAGCGTATATATAGGCATTTGATTCATTCCCAGTCTAGAGAGTATATACAGGCAGGTGATTCTATAGTGATTTATTCCCAGTCTAGAGAGTATATACAGGCATGTGATTCATTCCCAGTCTAGAGCGTATATACAGGCAGGTGATTCTATAGTGATTCATTCCCACACTAAGGAGGTGGGGATGACACACGAAGGTCGGGCGTGTCCAAATTGGCAGCGTTTGTCTCATCCTCCGGAGAGCTCCAGTCTGAACATGTTTAAGTGTCAGAAGCCAATCAGAACACGCCTTCACCATGAGCGGGTCACACGGGGAGGCACGCGAGGACCAACGGATGATTCACCAGGACACACGTCAAAGACGCTTCTCTCAAACAAACCTCGGAGTAGGGTTGGTTTGTCCGTGAGGACAGGGCCACGCGAACTCGCTTCGCCAGATTGACGGTTTTCCGACACGAAGAGGACTTAGGACACACACACACAGTTGCCTAGTTACCTTCATTTTTCATGATGTAATGAACAATGTGTCCGACGGTGTCGTTGTTGCCCTCGATGTAGGTGTTGTTCATCTCTAAGGAGAAACACACACACACACACACAATCAGTTACATGATCGGCTGTGAAGCTCCTTAGCAAGGCTAACAAGGAACCTGAGATGAAATGAAGCCCGTCCACCCAGATGTAAACCATAGATATCTTACGTAACACACACACACAACCCACTAACAGATGGCATTTTCATGACATATAAGATGGGAATAAATCATGCAATTTCAAAGGATAATAATAAATCAACCAATAACTGATGAATAAGAATAAATCATGTTAACTTTGACCCACAAAGCCACATCTTATCATCAGCCTAACCAATAATAAAGTAATTTCTTCTGTCCTAACCTCTCAACATTTTCCTCAGAGTCTTTCGGGTAAAACATGTGCAAACAAACACTCACGCAACAAAGGCACAGAAAAACTAATTTGCGCTGACTTAAGGGACAGTTCATGTTTGACTTACAGCGCAATCACAAAGTGCCAGTTGTGCAGTTCTAAGAATCTGGAGAATGAGTTACAGGTAAGGGCACCAAACACACACACACACACACACACACACTTCATGAGGCAATCCAAGCAGCCTGAGCTGAACTTTTTCCTTGTGTCTGTAAGACTTCATAATCCTCAGATAGTGGATGAAATACATTAGGATTAAACAGGGTTTAAAAGATGGATGACCCTCAGATAGCCTGGTATGTCTCATCATACGAGATCCGCTGAATGCGTACACCAGTAGGAGGGGCTAACTTGAAGAGAAGAACATCGTGGTGCCGTGGTAAATGACTATTATACAACAGGCAGAACATGCCAACTGCCGTGGCAACCAGGGAATAAGCTGGGCGGAAAGGTTTCGTCCGTTACCACGACGCCAGGAGGCTCTGCGCCTCAGAGCATCTTAACGAGCGCCTCATCCTGTTGAGAAACATTTCTTATCACAATGGCCGCTGCTTCCCCAGCACACTTACAGTAACCACCCCGGGGGAATTCTGCAAGATGGCTTCTCACGCTCACCTTGCGTTGAGCCCGGAGACTTGAGGTCACAGGAGCCACGCACAAACACCACGTCAGAAAGTCCCCAACCGCCGTCCACATCATTCCCAGCCAGCAGCCAACCCGTCCTAGCGACTCTGATCAGTTGTCTGGGCTACAGTTCCCCAGACAATGTAACGCATATCTGCCAGTCTGGGGAACGGGGATTTCTTTTCCGAATAGCGGACTCTTATGTCCCTCACAAAAGGCAGGAACTCAAGCCTTCCTCACGTGACGCGTCGGTTGTTTAAAGAACGCTAGGTAGGTTGAAACCAGAAGAACAGGAGCGAGAGAGGAACAAAGAGAGGAGGAGAACAGAGGACATTCTTTCATACTCCTCCGTGGAGCCCGGGCGTACATTCCTTTTCGCATGCCTGGGATGTAACCGTGTGAGGCGTGACCCTTCAGCCCCAGCTGGGGGGGAGGGAGTGGGTGGAGACACTGTTCTCCCTTTTGTTGAGCGTCTTCATCCGCGCCATACGGACGGACAACAAAATGGTCCTTTCGTTGTACTTTGGCCGAAGACGTCTGCATGGTGGCAGTTTGGTCGGAGGTCAAACAAGACCTCCGACCCGGAAGTAGTAGGCAAGAGTGACTATTATTAACCTTCTCCGGGTTCCGAATCCCTGTAGTACAACTTGGCCTCCTTTACATGAGTCGTCACAACACCACCGTACCGCTAAGTGGCACCAAGTACTCCCCTCTCCAGCGTGGTTTGGAGATACACCAATACGTGTTCTCCTCTCTCTCTCACCGCGGTTTAAACACCTCCCACTTCCTCCTCACCTGCAGCCATCTCCAGGTCCTTCTCCTTCTCCTCCTCCGCCAGGCGGGCCGCCTCCTCCTCGTCCTCGGCCTTGGTGGTGCAGCGGTAGCCCTTACTCTTCAGCACGTGGCAGATTAGGACCCCGAGGAGACCCAGGAGGAAGAAGACGGGCACCAGGACGAAGGCTATGTACTCCGGGTTCTTCATGTCGCCGCCCCCGTGCCCTCCTCCGCCGCTGCCGCCGGGCGTCGTGTGAGCCGCTGGGAGGGAGACGAGGGAGGACCCGAGGAGAACCCCACGCGGGGAGGATGGGGGCGGGAGGTTTGTTGCGTAGAGGGTGGGGTGAGGAGGCAGCAAGGAGAGGGGGAGGAAGGGTGGATCACAAAAGGAGGACAGAAGCAGAGATGGAAACAAGAAGGACGGGAAGAAAAGACGATCAGATAATGGCCAGAGATAATCACTTGTGTAATGGATAATGTAACAGCTGGCCTAGAGGTTAGCATGTTGGGCCCGTAACTAGAAGGTATCCGGTTTGAGTCGCCTTAGCTGAGGGTGAAAAACATTTCCTTCTGCTACCACTCTCAACAAGAGCACCAGCTAAAACGAGAAAAACACACAACACAGAAAAATGACATACGATTAAAAACATCACTCCGTTAGCTAACTATTAGACATTCGATCGGCTGCGTCAAACCAAGTCACCACATGACACATAAGCGGCACCAGACACAATCCACAGCTCAGCAGAGTGTGGATTTGAGCTCTGAGCTGAACCGAACCGTCCGGTGTAACGGAAGTAGACGGAGCTTTCACTTCTCCCTCCTTGGGTGCGTTGACAGTGTCCGTCACCAAGAGAGAGAGTGTCCAATCAGATGGGGCTGCGAGCACAGTCACTTCTCACCCCTCCCTCCCTTTTTCACTTTGTCTCTCACCCTCTCCAACCCCATCTTCCAGTCCCCCTTTCCCTCCCTTAGCTGATACTTGCGGGAATTCTTTGGAAAGAAAGAGGAAAGGGAAAGTGAGAGTGTTGTATGAGGAAGCGAGAGATGCAATACCAAACAATGGGACAGATTAGACAGACTGTTGTTAGGCTGGTTTATTGGGTTCTCAGGTGCCATTGACACTAGTGACCAATACTCACAGGAGTGACTCACACAGAGCCTGTAGCTGTGTACACAGAGAGGAAGAGAAAGGGTTAAGGCTTCAACCACATGGTATTGTCACATGCTTCTTCTCCCCAACTGTGTTTCTAGAGTCCTTGCCCCCCGAAATAAAACTCCAGGTCCCTCATCTATCCACTTGGCCCCACTCTACTGAACGTCATACAGTGATTACACTCTACTGAACGTCATACAGTGATTACACAAGAAGACACAAAGCCAGCAGGTGTCAACGCTGGCCGACACATCGACAGCTGGAAAGGGTATGAGTCACAGCGAGCGCCTGTCCATGCAAACATAGCATCGCTAGAGACATAACAAAGAACTACCTCTGTCATGAACAGACTTCCACACACGGGCACGCACCCAGGGAGACAGACAGACTGCCAGGGAGACAGACAGACGGCCAGGGAGACAGACAGACGGCCAGGGAGACAGACAGACGGCCAGGGAGACAGACAGACGGCCAGGGAGACAGACAGACTGCCAGGGAGACAGACAGACTGCCAGGGAGACAGACAGACGGCCAGGGAGACAGACAGACGGCCAGGGAGACAGACAGACTGCCAGGGAGACAGACAGACTGCCAGGGAGACAGACAGACTGCCAGGGAGACTGGAAGGAGGTTAACACAAAGTTCCTCTTTCAATCTCTGCACAACAGGTCTTGCAACACCCAGATAAGCAAAATGGCTTCAGCACCCCAGACCCCAACTTTATAGCTGCCATCCTGTCTCAGGCCTGTAAGGAGAGGTACGGGGTCAAAGGTTACACTGTGCGTCTTCAGTAGGACAGAGCTTCCCCTGACATCATCTGACCATGTGCGTCATTCCATCCAGAGCTGCACGCAGACAATCAGGTTATTGTGTTTTTACTATGTGTGTCTGTCTGGGTTGGAGGCAGAGAGCTGTCTGTCTGCCTCACGGTGCCACACCGCCTGACTGTCTGTCTGCCTCACAGGGCCACACCGCCTGACTGCCTGTCTGCCTTACAGTGCCACACCGCCTGACTGCCTGTCTGCCTCACAGGGCCAAAACACCTGACTGTCTGTCTGCCTGCCTCACAGGGCCACAATGCCTGTCTGTCTGTCTGCCTCACAGGGCCACACCGCCTAACCCCCCCTTACGCCAGTCATGACAGCATCAGGTACAGAGACAATCCCACTAGCGCACGTCTGTCTCTCATAAAACGCCCTTTCCATTAAGTGGCACAATAAAATAAATGAGGCGGTAGTTTGCGGGTCCATGTGATCAGTGCAAAGAGCCTTCCTCATCTAGTCTTCCTCACGACATGCTATTCATACGCACACAACGCCCGCCGCGGCCTTCACAGAGGGACCCGAGATGTAATTACAGTTCAAATGGTCGGAGTCTGGAAAACCCTTTCATTTACTACCAGCGTTGCATTGCAGCCCATCCTCATGCTGAGAGACAGATAACACACACACCCATACAAACACACACACACACACACGCGCAAATGCCACGTCAGAATCTATCAGCGTACTTAGTAAAGTTATGCCACACAGCATAATGGTGTTTAAATAAGGAGTAAGGCCACAAATCTGTGTGAAAACCGGGGTTCAGGTGGTTCAGAACCGGTTCTTTCAGAACTCAATCTCTCCCTTAAGCTTGTCTGACTGTCTTTGGTTTGAGTTTGTGCGTCTTCTTCCATAAGACTATGGCAGCATGGTTTCAGCTGTCCATTGTTTGCACCAATGAGCTGAGACGGCCCTTACTGAAAAGGTGGAAGCTTTCATGACATTTCCACTGGAAATGAGATCAGATATCTCAGTTTCAAGTAGGCCACGAGGGTTCGGGCTGAAATGACCGTTATCTACGCGGTGGTCAGTAATGCTTTTTTTGGTCAGATCATGTATAATGTTGTGTTAACTGCGTGCGTACATACAATACTGGCCACTTTATTGGGTACATCAAACCAGTATCAGGTGGGTCCCCTCCCACCAGACAATACTGGCCACTTTATTGGGTACACCAAACCAGTATCAGGTAGGTCCCCTCCCACCATACAATACTGGCCACTTTATTGGGTACACCAAACCAGTATCAGGTAGGTCCCCTCCCACCAGACAATACTGGCCACTTTATTGGGTACACCAAACCAGTTCCCCTCCCTCCTTGGCTTTCAGGTTCTGCGGGCTCAGAGAAGCCAGTCTGTATCCCACTGTTGTAAAGGGTGTTTGTGAGCTTTCTGTCAGCCCGAATGAAACTGGCTATTCTTCTTAGTCTCAATGAGAATGCATTTTTGCCCACAGACCCATCGCTTAACGGATGTTTTTGGGGGTTCAACACACCATCCTGTGTGATCTATAAAGACCGCGATTTGCTTTCGGGCAATGTGCGTCAAAATGCATGTACGTCCAACATTTTATTTCTGCCCAGATATTGCAATTACTATAATGAACTGCCATTTTCAAACATTTTGGGGGAAAACAGGGTAAAGAACCTTGTCTCTGAAATTAGATGATACAAATTGTATCCTAATCAATTTGCCAACTGAATGGAACGACTAATTGAACACTGACCTGCCTTCGAAACATGCATTGCCGATTTCAAGGTGCAGTCTGTCTCAAAAACATGCCTCTAAAACATATTTTAATACACTGGCACGGTTATCAGTAGTCAAGCAAAGTTGCTCAACCATTGAGCAATATTTCCCCCGTAATCAAGTACGCTGGCAGGCTCGGGGCTTTGAAGCTGAAACTCTTAATACACCACAAAGTTGTGTATGTGGGACAATACCAATGTGTCACTTGCTAGGTTGAAACAGACGTTTTCACTAGTAGTGGCAATGTAACCTCAAACTAAAAGTGAAAAACCTTCAAGCATTTGAAAACAACAATGAGGATAGCTAAGAAGGTTCGATTCAAGAAGAAACTAATTTGAATGCATTAAGGAATAAATATCACACCACTACACTTTCCAGGTGGGCTATATCGCGAAATCTGTTGCTTGCTTATTTGCGTGTCACTGTATACAATGAAGGGATTGGTACAGGGGCTACACTAAAAAACTACAACGACACAGAAGATGCACTGTTCTCAGCAGCAAATTGATTTTTGTGATTAAAGGCGGACAATTTAGATTGTCTCTAACGTTTGCAAGGCTGCCGGAGGAGGCCATAAAGTTATAAGAACCGGCTTGATAATACTAATAGCCTTTTAAGTAAATTGAAGAAATGCGTGTACCCATGTTTTTCTACACGAAAACATAATGGGAAATGCGCTTCTGTTGATTTTGTGTAAGTTTCTGGGTTACCTGGGAATCTGTCGATAGTGTTAAAAATAAATAAGAAACCGCTCAACATGAAGGGAGGCTAACAAAGCCAGTATCCCTTCTTAAAGGTTAAGGTCCGAATCGAGTGAGTGACCCGTGTTCGCCGAGCAGAAACTCCTAGACAAGCTGTAGGTGACTGGGGCGATTATTGGTCGGTCACATGATAGACGCATGTAACCATATCAGGGTATAATATTGCTGAACTGAGAGACAAAGGGATCGCTCATTGCGAGTCCAGAATAAACAACCCACGGAATACAGTAGAATGAGGTCGTACAATAAGTATATATTATTTCCTAACATCTGCCCAGTTCGATTCCGTTACATGGGAACACAATAGGAGGTACACAAGCAAATAGGGCCCAAGAGGGTGAGGTATATGCCGGACAAACCGAGGCCAACAGCTATTGGGGCTAAAGACCCTTTGCCTCGGTCTGTGAGTTATGTACCACAAACATCCGTCACGTCACTGCTATTATAAACGCGTAACCGCGACCATATCCTGATTGTATGGAGCTCTGCGGAGCGCGTGACATCAATACACACGTTGTTTACACCGTTTTGCTGGTCGTGGTCGCTTTAGACCTCACAGATCAGTGGATTGCGTGCAAAGCATGATCCATGCGTGGTCTCCGAAGTTGCAAATGTTTCAGCAGTTAGTTCTTGGCAGGCGAAACACTACTTAGCAAGAGCACCCGGCAAAACTGTCCAGTCACGAAGCACATTTAAGGTGGCCAGATGTTGCAGAAATATTTATATTTATTATATATTTGTCAGAAGTTCCCTATCTAAATCACGCGCATCTGTCACTATCCTAGTCATGCCAAGCAAAGTTGGGTTGGAGTGTCCGGCAAAAATGTACTTGTGCCACATTCATGACTAAATTGGAATTAACACTTTGATGTACTGACGAGCAAACAGGTGTATTACCATAGTGTTACAAATCGCGTTGTATGCTGCTTTTGTAATTACCCGCTGAAGCGGTTGTTTTTTAGGTAGGTTTGTAACCTCAGATGTTACTAGAAGTCTGAGCTCAGAGTGACATTTTCCGCGTTGTATTTGGTCATCTCAAGACCCAGCAACAGTCTGGACCAGGTCTCCGCCACAAGGCCGAAGTTGTCGGCCCTTAACAGCGCAACGACGCACCTATTAGACCAACGGACGGTACGGACGGTTCAGACACGCCAGTCATACCATCCCCCGCAACCCAGCAGTCCCGCGATCACGTCAAAGCCATGTGTTGGATATTTTTGTTTAATCAAATGAGGCTGTGGTTGAAGACCTGCGGGTTGAGAGTCGCGGACAACAGCTGCACGGTCACAAGGGGTAGACGGCATTTCCTCTGTAACGATATCCTGTGTTATGGCATGTCTTCAGGACCCTTTACAGACACAAGAGGAAATTACCTCTTGTGTTGAGGACTCCGGGCCGGAGTCAATATTACTAAAAATAATAAAAATACGCCCTTCTCCCTTCACATGTGGAACTTCAGACTGCAACATGTCCGAAAAGTATGCATTCTAAAAACGGTTTCGTGATGTACCGTCATTCTTGAATCATTCCGTAGAAATAATGATACCCGTCTTTTTCCCCCTCGTCTCTTCATACTGAGGGTTAGGCTACCGTTGTAAGCATACACTGTATGGCTGCCAATTGACAACGTAAAGTGCCTGACCACACGACCTGCTTTTCCTTTTCCTTCAAAACTTTCCTACCGCAGAGGCGCCAGAATATATTAATTCGGAGTTCACATTATCAGATGGCGGAACTTCCAGAGAAATAAAACAGGAGACATATCACATTTAGGCTGAGTCAATACTGATTTCATGAGACGGATTACCGCCCATTCAGAGTTATCGAGAGCGACAAGCGGATGAGAAAGTATGTCCCTAAAAACATCAAACTGATGTAACTTACATGGTTCGACACGTGTCATCGCAGAATCAGCCATGATCTAAACCACTGGTGCCGTTGGTGTTGACAAAGTTTTCGGGTTGCGGCAGCCAAGTTTGGACGCAGGCAATTGCCTCCAACGAGCTCGGCGTCTGAGGAGGGAGGGATATACGAATTCATTCGGAGTTTTTCCGATTCTTGATATTTCCTGGTTCTTTCTGGGGAACACCCTCCTCTTAAAGGAGCATTTCACTATTTTTACGATGTTGCCGTTGGAATAGACTAGATCAGTTAATCCCAACCTAGGGGATTTGCCATGGAAAGGGATGCCTGAGCTTTCTGGGTGGCCATAAGCTTCACATGATTTTAAGGGTAAAATAGATTTGTTTATCTATTTGTATAATCTATTTTCATGGCACAAGGAATTCCTACACTATTCAGTTTTTGTCTTGGAACATAAATTGAGTGAACTGACTGTTAGACACTAGAAAAAGACAGTTGTTAGAGTTAGGGTGTGCCCCCAAACAAATATATTAAATCAAGTTGTTGAACACTTTTACATCAGATAATCATAGTCATTGGGAAATGTCCGTATTCAGAGAACGTTTTTCCGACTGAAGTTGAATGTGGTTTATATGCTGATGTGGGTTTGACATTGTCTTGCTGAAATAAGCAAGGTCTTCCCTGAAACAAATGTTCTCTGGAAGGCTGTAAAAGTGGAGAGCTTTAACAAAATAAGTTATTTTAACTTGCAGCCCACACCTTGAATGTTCATAATTATTGACAGAATCAGAAGGATCTTGTGACAACACCAAGGCAACCAGAGGGCTGTGATGTCATGCCAGAGGGCTGTGATGTCATGCCAGAGGGCTGTGATGTCATGCCAGAGGGCTGTGGTGTCATACCAGAGGGCTGTGATGTAATGCCAGAGGGCTGTGATGCCATGCCAGAGGGCTGTGATGTAATGCCAGAGGGCTTTAATGTCATGCCAGAGGGCTGTGATGGAGCTTGGGAGGTGAGGTTGTGAAATTTAAGTACAGGCAAAATGTACAATCACATTGTCAGCCCCAGACATTGAAATACAGAGGCGTGCATTGTAACACTTTACTTAGAGCACAGACAATACCTTAACTTAGTAATATTGAATGAATGGAAATATTTTTCTTATTTTTTCTTGCACAATGACAGAGATTGTGTCCACCATATTGCCAAATGTTTGTGGATCATCGACCATCACATGTATATGAGCTTGCCGGCCATCCCATTACAAAACCGCGGGGGGAAAAATCGCCTCAAATTCAGACCTACGCCCGTGTTGGACAGAATTAACGAGCAAGTTCTTTAGTGAATTGATGCGGGGAGAGACTAAAGCGCAACAAAACAAACTACCTCTAGGTGGAGTACTTCCCTCTCATATTCCCTCTCATATGCCTAGTCATGATCGAGTCGGCACCAGTCTGCACATGCAAAGTCTCTGATGCTAAGGCAGCTGTGTTGTGACAAACCTGATGGGTTAAGGCCCTTATGTGGCTACTTGTTTACTAGTCTCCTTTCTTTGTCTTGTTTCCTCATATCTTTTCCTCAATGGCCACTGGTCTGTGGGCAATTAGTGCAACACAAGCCGTTTTATTTTCATCCTTTTTTAATTTTAATTGGCGATTATAAATGGGATAGAGGTAAACAAGAAATCCCTCTCACACACACACACCCAATTTGAACTAGACTGTGCTCTTATTGGCCGAACACTGTAGAACAGGGGTCTCAAACCGGTTCCACGGAGGGCCGAGTGTCTGCAGGTTTTCACTCTCACCTTGTACTTGATTGATTAATTATGTCACTGATTGGTTAGGTCTACCCTCATCTGGTTATTTAGGTCTGAACCTGAAACCAATTTACAGGAAAAAACACAAACCTACAGACACTCGGCCTTCCGTGGAACCGGTTTGAGACCCCTGCTGTAGAATGTTCAAGTGGAACTCTCAAAGAGTAGACACACACGGTGGGGTGTGGCTTTGCGTGACCACACCCTCCAGTACAGGCCCACCCCCTGTGGTATTCTTTCCTTGAACCAACATGCACCTATGAATTGCAGAATAACACATGATTTATATCTTTAGCGTTTCACATCTGCACATTCCACAACGTGTGTCCATTTTGTCCTGTTTTTCTTCAAGTGAACGTGCATCCTATAATAACACTTGTGCCAGATACACTGGTACCAAGTAATATACACACAGAGACTCTTAGAGGTCCTAGTTAATTCCTAGAGGGACTGTAGTCTGGCAACCATCGAGGGCAGGGAGGAAGCAAGCCTGTCGGGAATTTTCTTGTGTAATGGGAAAACAACACATCAAACACACATATAACTTAATCTGTTCTTAGGTAGTCTATCTATCTATCTTTGGTAGTGACATTGACTGCAATCACTCAAACCTGAGAAAACATGTATTCTTTCTATGACAACGAGGTATGGATCTTTTCACAAGGCCGATGTTGAACAGGCTTGCATCTATTGTTGTGCCAAGTTCTACTGATTATGTGCTTTAAGTTTTACTTAAAATATGATTTGACCTCATAGCAGTACGGCCATCCGGATATTCCAGATATTTTGCAAAAAAGCCGCGTTAATATTTCTTCCCAACTGCCCTAGTTTGGAGGACTGTCCAGCAACAAAAGGAGCCAACGTCTCTCTCAGTCCTAAACACGCACCACCCCGGCAGCCGCGTGATTTTCTATGTGGGCTGGGAAAACATTCAACTTCACTTTACAAGTCCTGCAAAGAGGCACGTTGCCTAGTGCATGGAAGACCTCGCCGTAGCCGCACCTATTGGTGTAGTGGCGCACAAGAAAAGTAAACGATTGGCGAACAACGACAAAGTCATTTTATTAGGCGGCTCGGTTCACCGCTCATTGTGTCAAACCTTGTCCGTCAACGATTTACATTACGATTTTATTCAACCAAATAAATCCCGGTTGTCGTGTCGTTTTCGTGAAGAAATTGCATGGGTGCCTATATTCGACACGGTACGGTTCATAGGAGAACTGAGAGGGCACTGCGCAGATGTTCCAGTCTGTTTTGAGTTTCTGAGAGCAGGCACAAGGCAACGTGAGAGAGGAGCACAGCACATACCCGTGAGTCAAGCGCCGCCCTCCTCGACCAATGAGAACAGTTTTGAACATTTCCGGGCGTAACCGGGCAGGGTTGTGGGTAACCGTGAGCCAATGCGGTCGTTTCACTGAAAGTAACACGAAAATGATACTTGGGCACGTGTACCTGTGCGTGTAGCCTGACATGGGCGAAGTGAAATGTGTGCCACAACAGAACTGGAACGAGTAAGTCGAGTCAGGTCTAGTGTCTCTACGTCCTATACAGTTTGAATTGAGACATTATTTGTTGACGGCTTTATGATTGAATCATTTTTTAAAGGACTATTGAAATATCGACATTAGAGAAATTAAAGGTAAGAATAATATTGTTTTTTGTAACAAAAACAGTCTCGCGTTTTGGGAGTGGTGTATTGTTGGAACGTAGTCCGATGTCAATACGGGTAGCCGGACAGTCGAAAAACCCATTTGGTAGTAATTGTCATTGTTAACTATTGTCTTATCCATATTCATGATATGAATACGTCTCATTAATGGTACGTGATCAATTTATAACGGGGGAAAATGTATTAATAAGGTCGTCCCACATCTAGGATGAATAGGTGTGTTCAAATACAACCCCCGGGACCAAGCAATGGGGGCTTGCTACCTGGCTTGTTGTCGACTATGACTTCGACTGTCATGCAAAAATAATGTCTTAGTAATAGCTTGGTTGGTTGTGTACTGTGGATGTATATGCATGTGGTATTTCACACGGCGTTGAAGGTGTTGGGTTTTTGTAGTTGTTTTTAGTGCTTCTGTACGTCGGTATCCATAAACATGACATTTTCACTTGCCAGATGATTATGCCATTCCAGAATGCTGTAAACCTATACATTTAAAACAAATTATATATCAACGCATTTATGAGTTGAACTCGAACCCTGTACGCCCATTCATTGGTGTAGTTTCACCACTTGACCACACGGGGACTCAGCTACCGACGGCGGTCGACTACGGAGAAGTCCCTCTGTTCAAGTCGACAACTTGATGTGTCTTTTGGGAGAAACATTGGCATTCGATGCGATGAAAGCTAGGCTTTCCATTCTCTGAGGAGCTGTAACTTAAAGTAACAACAACCACAAATTCGGGCGAACGTGTATGTAGAATAGAGGGGTTGAAAATTATGTTGTTGCCCAAGTTGTTGTGCAAATCAAATACGAAAAAAAGAACACACTGTACTTTCAAATGAAATAGTTCATCCATTTCCGTCTCTCAGTACCCCCGCCGGCACATTGAACCTGTTTGAACTCTTTCAGGGCTTGACACTAATTTTAAGAGTTAAATCTGATGTACTTCGTTTGTTTTTACAACAAAAATAACTGTTGCTAAATCAAGGGCCAGAGTCGGGAAAACTGCCCGGACGGATACCAAATAAACCAAATAAGATAAAAGATGACGCTTAGATGCCACTCTCGCTAGAGTGACAGAAGAGCAATCCTTGTCGCCACAGGCTACAACAACCCGTCATGAAAGGCCATATAGCTCGTCAAGCAAGTGTTGCGAATAGGCCTGTATAGATGGAGCTGGGCTGAACATGTAATTACTGTTGAGATGTGTTTTCTAGACCGCTCTGGGCGGTGTCTTCGATGAAAAAGCTTTTGGTGAAAGTGTCTACCTTGGAGCTGCGCGTTGTTTATTGGAGCTAAACGACAGTGGTTAAATCTTGTGCACCTGTTGTTGTTGTGGTTTTAAGTCAGGTCTGTTGGTTGTTTGTGGATTTCCCCTACTAGACAACCAGGCTAGCCAGGTGTGCTGGGAAGAACAGTAGTATGTTCATTTTAGTGGCTTATAATGCAGAGACATTTTTGGATCGTGACATTAAGGTTACATTCTAGAGAGTGTCATTGGGTTCAGCTTATAACCCGTTTAAATTGTTTCACAGCTATAAAACTGCTGCGAGTGCCTTCTGCAGATGTATTATCATGTCTCCACAATAGTCAAACCCTTTCGCTGCCAGGTCACTTTGTAAGTGGCAGTTTCCAAGGAAACACATTTCCTCGTCATGACTCTGGACCATTTCTCTAAGCTCAAGGTTCAGAAGTATATTAAACATGAGAAAGTTGTTAAGTGACAACTTAAGGGCTATGTTCTGGGAAATGTATTTTTAAAGTTTGTGACAAGGGTGTGCTTTTCAGTGTAACATCACTTTTCTGTATGTTAAATGTCTTAAATGCAATTTGTGTCCAAACATGTGGGGGCTAGCTTGGACTACTGCTTTGCCAAAAGACGATATCAGTGATTTAGTTAAGTGCTGTTTGCACGATCCGTCTAGACTACTGAGGGCGCAACACTTTAGTCTTAGGTCTAGTGGTAAAATTAACGTCTGCTTTCCTGGCTAAAATTACTAGATTATATTCCCACCAGCAGTACTGGGTCATTTAAAATCCTTACCGGATGGCCTACGAAATATCGGTGTGTCTGGATTTGGATGTGCTATGCCTTTCTTTGGATAGGCCACTAAAAAGCCTCTTTATTTCATATATACATATACACACACTGACTGCGTTGTACATGACGTCTTGTACCACCTGTCACCGTTGACGAAGAGTCAATCGAGTTTAGTTTGGGATGGGTGCTCTGTCGTCACTTTGAGGCCATTTGAAATGCAATTTAAAACATGTCAAATTGTTCAATTGGACGAACAGTCTGTCTGCGAGCTGGGCCATCCTGCAGTTTAGCGGTGGCGTGGCCTGGGTGGGAAGCGTGCACTGTGCTGAGACGTGTGCCATTGGCCGAGCCCTCGGTCCAATGAGAAGCCTGCGAGGCTCGGGTGAAGCACAGTGGAGTACACGTGCGGGTATGCGCTTACACCCAGCGACCGCAGGGTGCGCTGTCGTGCGGGTGAAGTCTCAGTACGGAGTGGCAGTAAAGGTGCACAATCTGAAAAGGCTCACGGAGGGAAGCCGACGGATCCAAAACAAGACACATCTGTGTTTATATTGAGTGCGAAGGACATGTATGGTCGTGTAATGTCGACCAGTCCCAATGTAACTAGTTTGAGCGGTATGCGGTTCGTTCCTGTGTGCGCTGGGTTGATGGTGTAACGGCTCAACGGTAGCTTCTAGCGGATAGGCAAACACGTTTCTGATTCCCCTACATGCATCAGCCAGTCGTTTCTGCAACCCAGCTGCACATCTGGGTATGGATTGAAAGTGTACTTCATTCGTTAGCTATTCCGACATGTATTATAATTAATAGCGATGCCCAGTAATGCATGCATTAATCAGTCTTTCCCGACGACTTTTGAGCAGTTAGATCAGATTTGTTTACTATTGATTAGTGAAATGTTTGGAATTGCAGTGCCTTTGTCAATGCCATTAGAAATGTATTTGCATCATAATATTTCATTCGTAGCTGTTTATAAAAAGTGTCTTTGCATATTGTTTCATTATTGTTATAACAGTATATGTTATAGTATCGTTTTGATAGTTATTGCAATGTAATGTTTGGGCAAGTTTGCCACACCTGCATCCAAACTCACAGACGTTCTCGTGAGTTTTAGTTGGATTTTTTTGCTAAACTAAGCAGTACGTTTGAAACATCCCATTGCAACACAAAGAATCTTCAAGTGTTACGACTTGTGTGTTCGCAGACAAGACTTGTTGAGTACCAAAAACATCTCAGAAGAATAGGGTTATCAAGTCCTACTATAAAGGCAGCCGGTGACATTTGGACGTTAATTCTTAACTGGGTGTTACATAACAGGCTTGGACAGACAGAAGTGTGGTGAATGCATTTGACGTCAGGCTACATCTGTCCAGCAGCGCTAGCAGTGAGGTCAATTATCTGAACAAAGGTGTTGAATCGTCTAGACCTTGTCAGCCAGTAGGAACTAGCCACTTAAAGTGCGTTGTGAGTGTAGGTCGTACTCAGGAACTCGGTGCTGGATATAGACGGGCCTGGGCCCCCAGCCGGGTCCCGGTACCGCTGTGGCATGACTGAGCAGGGCCTCCCGGCCCAGACAGAGGTCCCGTGGGGGGTCCCAGAACCAGGGCGCGGGCATGGAGGTGTCGGTCTACCAGTTGAGGTGCACAGATGTAGTCTGCGGGCCTTTGTCTTCCGCCCCCTCAGATCTGAGTGACATTTAAAAACAAAAACTAAACAGTTTTAACCTGGTTAGAATATGGAATCTGATTAAATGTGTAGTAAATAGGATTGGATTCTTTTTTTTGCAGATTTTTATTTCTACATTTACATTTTGTTGTTCTCATTCTGTATATGTTCTCTTATTTATTTATTTATTTACTATTTGATCAACGAAATCCGGACTACTTGGGGTCTGCTGACAGAGTGGGCCAAAACCAACACCGCTATTGGCCAATGTAAAGTCTAAGCCATGGTGTCATTCAGCGCTCATAGACACATTATGCACACACAGACACGCACACACAGGTATTACTCATGGAGGCTTACCTGAACCCATCATCCCTGTCTCAGAAAGAACAGCCTCATTCTGAGCTCCTTCACTCAGACTCAGGGACCTGAGGCAGCCCATCGGTGAGGGATTTAACTCAGGCTGGCGGTTCTGGGATGCACCTGCGTCACCCACATTATAGGCCACCTCTGATGTTGACCTAGAGTGCGAAGGGAGGCGAGGGATTTAAGACGGGAGTACGTCAACAGGGTGTCAGAATATGACTTCTAGTTAGCTATAGGGGTTTATGGGATTAGGGAGTCTGACTGGGAATGGATTGGGAACAGACCTGCGTCAGAGAGGAGTTTCAGACTTTAAGTGGGCTTGACTTGATCCGTTTTAGTTCATCTGGAGCTGACGATAGTTCGCTTTCTCTCACTTGGTGGAGGGAGAACTGGTTAGGCACATTTTTTGCGGGAATTAATAAAAGCTATTGGGTGCACAAACACAAACACACACAAAGTAGAAGTCACAGGTTTGTTGCAGTGAAGGGTGACCTTAAATCAGTTTATTTGATATCTCTTTCAACTGAAAAGGTGGCCTCCGTTTGATGTCTGGACTCCTCGTCGTTGGTCGTTGTATTTTCTAGAGCACAGGTTATGTTTATAGACACAAACAAAGGATCATGGTTGTGGCATTTCATTCCACTCTGTTGGTACCCTAAAGTATTGAGGCGGGCAGAAACAGGGCTCCTCTGGTGCATTAAGATGGGAGTTGCGTAATCCTAAGAAAACCTGTTGATTCTCTACACCAGCTGTAACACCAACCAGGTACCATCTGGTCGGAGGAGATCGCACCGTCAACACAATGAAGTGTCTAACCTGTCCGTTATCTCCCCCTTCCCTCCCTTACCCCCCCCCCCCATCTCCCAGGGCAACGCATTGGAGGCAGAACAACAGCAAGGAGTCTGTTCCTTTCCCTTGTCGTCGCCGTCGGTAGCGAGCGGAGCAGAGGCTCGTTCTGTCAGGCCATCTGTGATTGCCGCGTTGACCACCTGCCCCTTGCAAGCACTACATCATCTCACCCTTCGGCTCCAACTGAGTGGGCGTATCGTCTGTCCGGTTCGGGAAGGATAGCGCCCCCCTCCCAACTCCTTTACCGAGGGAGGGTCTCGGCGGAGCAGATATTTTAGTTTTTTAGTTCTGGAGAGAAACCATGCTTTCTGTCCTTAGTTTTTGAACAGCTTATCAACCGGCCATGATTCACGACTGTGCTCACACCAGTCCCACCTGATCAGCAGTCCCAGTCCACCTTCCGTCACACCGGGCTTTAACCGGCCTCGCTCTAGCAGAATATGAGTTATGACAACCCAAGCTCCGCCCCCGGCAACGACCCTCGGGGGCACGTGGGGGGCGGCGACGAAGCAGACGAGGCGACGGGGGGGTGCTCCCCCGGGAACGTCAGCAGCCAGTCGGGGGCCTCGGCCAATCGGGGGCGAGGGGCGTCTTCCCCCGCCGGATCCGGCTCCGGCGGCTCGTCCGGCGGGGACCGGAGGGGTCCGACCTCGGACGACGGCGACGCCCTGTCCAGCGGCAATGACTCCGGGGAGAGGGAGTCCAGCGAGGGCGGGCGGCAGGGCGGGTCCCGGGGGCGCCAGTCCCGGAGTTCCCACTGTTCCTCCAGCCAGAAGGACTCGGGCATGATGCTGGAGAACACGGAGAGCAACAAGAGCTCCAACTCCCAGAGTCCCTCTCCGCCCAGCAGTTCCCTGGCCTACAGCCTCCTGTCGACCGGCTCCGAGCAGGACCCCCCCTCCACCTCTGGCTGCAGCAGCAACGAGCAGCACCGGACGGCCCGCGTCCAGACCCAGAAGGAGATGCTGAAGGCCCTCAAGGAGCTGAAGATCCGCCTGCCGGTGGAGCGCAGGGGCAAAGGTCGCTCCAGCACCCTTGACGCCCTGAAGTACGCCCTGAACTGTGTGAAGCAGGTACGGGCCAATCAGGAGTACTACCACCAGTGGAGGGTGGAGGAAGGCCACGGGTGCAGCCTGGACCTGTCTGCGTACACCACCGAGGAGCTGGACACCATCAGCTCGGAGTACACCCTGAAAAACACGGTAGGAGAACACTTCAGTTGGAAGGCTTTTATGCAGCACCCAGACCAGGACCGTGCAACATACTACGCCCGTGTCAGACGACTACGCTTTTTACACGGACCAATGCATGCATCCATTCCCGACTCACCCCCCCCCAACCCTCTTCTCCCCCCCCCCAGGACACCTTCTCCATGGCCGTGTCCTTCCTGACGGGCCAGGTGGTCTACGTCTCCCCCCAGGGCTCCTCCCTGCTCCGCTGCAAGCCCGAGAGGCTCCAGGGGGCCGTGTTCTCGGAGCTGCTGGCCCCGCAGGACGTGAGCACCTTCTACAGCGGCACGGCGCCCTGCCGCCTGCCCCCGTGGACCAGCTACGTGGGCCCGGGCTCCCCGCCGGCCGACTGCACCCAGGAGAAGCCCATGTTCTGCCGCATCGGCGCCGAGCGGGCCCAGGGAGGCGAGATGAGGTACCGGCCCTTCCGCATGACCCCGTACCAGCTGACCCTGAGGGACGGGGACGCGGCCGACCCGCAGCCCTGCTGTCTGCTGATCGCCGAGCGGGTCCACTCGGGCTACGAGGCGCCCAGGATACCCGCCGACAAGAGGGTGTTCACCACCAGCCACACCCCCAGCTGCCTCTTCCAGGAGGTGGACGAGCGGGCCGTCCCGCTGCTGGGCTACCTGCCCCAAGACCTGGTGGGCTCCCCCGTGCTCCTCTGCCTCCACCCGGAGGACCGGCCCGTCATGGTGGCCATCCACAAGAAGAGTGAGTCCCCGAGAGGATCTGACCCCCGTCTCTCCTAAGCTGTCTCTCCGCCTGTCTCTGTGAACCTCCACCGGTACTGAACCACCACCCCCCTCTCTCTCTCTCTCCGTCCAGTCCTCCAGTCTGCGGGCCACCCCTTCGACAGCATCCCCCTCCGGATGTGTGCCCGCAGTGGGGAGTACGTGACCATCGACACCAGCTGGTCCTCCTTTGTCAACCCCTGGAGCCGCAAGGTGGCCTTCATCGTGGGCCGCCACAAGGTGCGAGCCGGCCCCCTGGACGAGGACGTGTTCACGCCGGCGCCGGGCTGCGAGTTCCGGCCCGTGACCCCGGAGGTGGTCCGGCTGAGCGAGCAGATCCACCGGCTCCTGGTGCAGCCGGTCCACGGCGGCGGGTCTCAGGGCTACAGCAGCCTGGGCTCCAACGGCTCCCGGTCCCGCGAGCGGCAGAACCTCAGCGCCGCCTCCTCGGCCTCCGACGGCAGGTCCACCAACGCCATGGAGGCCATGGAGGCTGCGGTGGTCGCCCTGCACAAGCCGGTGAGTGGAATGGACACACACACACACACAGGCCGTGTTACATGATGCCACACACACACAGGCCATGTTACATGATGCCACACACACACACACACAGGCCGTGTTACATGATGACACACACACACAGGCCGTGTTACATGATGACACACACACACACACACACAGGCCGTGTTACTTGATGACACACACACACACACACAGAGGCGGATTTGTGAGACATGGTCCTGTGGTTTCCCCAGACGACATTCCAGCAGATGTGCCAGGACGTCCACCAGGTCAAGACCAGCGGGCAGCAGGTGTTCATCGACTCCCGGCACGTCGCCCCGGCACGACGTCACGCCGCCCCGGCCCTGGACGCCACGGTGACGCCGGACCCGGTCAGGCGCCTGCCCGCGGCGGGAGCCAACCCCACCAGAACCCCGGCGGTCGACTGCCCGCCGCCGGACCCCCAGGACTCCCAGAGCCCCTACAGCTACCAGCAGATC
>JACXGK010004846.1:5235-36083 GCA_016801125.1 Novumbra hubbsi
CGCCAGCTGCATCTAATGTAGTTGGCTACTTAATCCCCTGTGTGTCTTGTCTCTGTGTCCGTGATTGTTTCCTGTTATGTGTATACGGTCGTAGTCGTTTATACTACACCCTGGTAAAGAATTCTGCTCGGAACATTAAAGAGCCTTTTTGAGCCAACCGCCTGCGCATTGGTCCACTTCCTGAACCACCTCTGACACTTTGAAACTCAACAGTCATTTAAAATATGTAACATACACACTTTTTTATGCATAGGCACCCACCCTCCCTCACTCTCAACTCCACAAAAAATAAAAGAATATTCAGCCCAATCCACCCCCCATTTAGGTCTTAGAGAGAAGGGAACTCACGATCAACCATACCTTCATGGCTTAAAATCTCACATCAAAGAGATCCGGAACTCGCTTAAAGTCTGCCTTGCTACACCATCCCAAATACTTAAGCTGTAAATACAGCAGAGAAAAAGTGAAGAAAACACAATAAAAAGAGCCAGAGCTTGAATACTGAATGCCCCCCCAAACTTCCCTATAACGCACGATAGCAGTGTGTGTACAATTGCATGAAATGTACATTAAAAGTGCAAAATATAAATATGTATATAATTATATAATAAATGTTTACAGTACAATAAGAGGATCATTTTTTTAACTGCAGCATTTTCTCTCAACATAATGATCTGAACAAGAGCATTGTTCTATGTTCACCAATGACAAGAAGAGTAGCATTAAAAGATGCGGTCAAAGTTGTTGGTACCCTTACAGCTCTTTCAAATAATGCTTAAGTCCCTCTGAAATGTGACTAAATTAAAAGCCATTAATCACGTATACTTGCATGCCTTTAGTATATCATAGATAAAGCAAGGGAGCTGTGAAAAATATTCATTATTGCTTTTCTACAAAGATATATTTTAATGTCCTGGAAACATATGTTGATACAAAATGCATGTATAACAGTGATATGTTAAACTAATTTGATTTTTAATTTAGTATCACACATTCAACCTATTTAAATGGGAAAGGGAAAAGTAATATCTGTACTGTTTGGTATTATTGTATGCACCACACTAAACAAGGACCAGAGAAAGCAAAGGAGAGAGTCATCTGAAAAGATCAAAAAGACAATAACAGACAAGCATTGTAAAGGTAAAGGCTACAAGACCATTTCCAAGCAGCTTGATTTTCTTATAACAACAGTTGCAAGTATTTTACGAAATTCAAGGTCCATGAAATTGTTGCCAAATTCCCTGGGCGTGGCTGCAAGAGGGAAATTAACCCCAGAATGAACAGAAGGATAGTATGAATGGTAGAAAAAGAACAAAGGATTACTGCCCAAGAGATACAAAGTGAACTCCCATGGTAAAGGTATGTCAGTTTCAGATCGCACTATCCATCTCTTTTTGAGCAAAAGTTTGCTCCATGGAAAACCCTTCAGATGTACAAAAGAAAAACATAAAAAAGCCAGACTGGAATTTGCTAAAATGCATATTGACAAGCCACAATCCTTCTGGGACAATGTCCGTTAACCCTTAAAGGTCTAAGGCCTTTAAATAAATGAATAAATTCTGGAGCTTTTTCGGAAAGTTACAGTAACTCTATATTCGCAGACAGCAAAATTAAGCATTCAAAGAAAAAAACATTGTACCAACAGTGAAAGATGGAGGAGGCTCGGTTATGTTTTGGGGCTACTTTGCTGTGCCTGGCAAAGGGTGCTTAAATCTGAGCAGAGCACAATGAAATTACTGTCAACTGGTGTCGAATTGAACATCATAAAAGTCTATAGCCACCCAGGCAATGACCTGTTCACACTGCTGCCGTCTGGTAGACGCTACCGGAGCATCAAGGCACGCGCTTCCAGACTGACAAACAGTTTTTTCGTAAGACTTCTCAACCAGCAACATTGATCTGTGATCATATGAACATGTCAATGCCCTGATGATGTTTTATGCACATACATTGACCAATTACTTGCATATAGGACAAGATGGTGGCAAGGATGGCGGCCTCTGAGTTTTGGTACAAGTTGATTTTTCATGTTTTGTTTGTAAAGTCAGTTTTCTGTTTCCTGGAGTTCATTCACCAAAGATGAGCTCATAAACATCAGAGGAACAACTCCAGCATTCCAGCTAACATCAGTGGAATTATTGGACATTCTTGTCAAACGCTGCAGAGGGTAAACGTGCCAGTGCTCTCTTACGTCTCCGCAAACGTGGACATCGTTACCTGGAATAATTCTCTCCAATGTGCGTTAGCTCCAATGTGTGTTTACTCATCTTCAGTTTGATGTTTTTTTGAGACTTGGCTGTTTGGATTGATACCAGACTCTGCGCTGCATCTGGCTATCTTCCAACTCTTCAGAGCGGATTGTGACACAGAGCTCTCTAGCAAAACAAAGAGAGGAGGTATTTGTTTATACACTAACAGTGGCTTGTGTACTGATGTAACAGTGATACAAAAGCACTTCTCCTGATCTGGAGTCATTCTACATAAACTGTAGATCTTTCTACTCCCCCATGAGTTTGCTTCATTCATTCTGGTCGGCAATTACATTCCACCGCAAGCCAACGTGCAGGAGGCACGGCGCATGCTCGCCAACCAGATACTGGGTGTGGAGCGGACAAACCCAGACTCCTTCTTATCGTCCTCTGGGACTTTAACAAGAGAAAGCTCAGCCATGAACTCCCCAAATACAGACAATTGATTAAATTCCCGACCAGAGAGGAAAAAATTCTGGATCATTGTTACACAAAAGTCAGCAGAGCTTTTCATGCTGCCCCCTGCGCTGCCCTGGGCCACTCTGACCACGTCCTGGCCCACCTGATTCTTGCATACAGAGAGAAACGTAAGATCTGTAAACCTGTTGTGAGGACATCAAAGCAGTGGAGCAGTGAGGCTGTGGAGGATCTTCGGGTATGCTTAGACTGTTCTGACTGGGATGTTTTCAGGACTGCTTCCCACAGTCTGGAGGAGTTCACAGAGGCTGTAACATCATACATCAGCTTCTGTGAGGACTGCTGTATACCATCAAGCCCCAGGGTGAGTTATTACAATGACAAACCCTGGTTCACAGCTAAGCTTAGATAGCTAAGGATGGAAAAGCAGGAGGCATTCAAGAGTGGGGATAAGAACAGATTGAAAGAGTCAAAACAGAGTTTTCACAAGGCCGACAACAGGCTAAGCAACTGCAATAGGACTAATGACTCTGCTTCTGTCGGGGGTGGTGGACGTCATCCATGCCTCCACCCACCAGCTCCAGCCCACCTGTGCCACTCCCAAACTGCCCACCCAAGTGGCCCCCTCACGCCACAACGACAACTCTTTCTGTCCTGGAGAGAAACATTAAAAGACAGCAGCCAGACTCTGTCTCTCCATCCACCCTAAAGTATTGTGCTGATCAGCTGTCTCCAGTGTTCACAGACATCTCTAACACCTCACTGGAGACATGCCAGGTGCTAGCCTGCTTCAAGACCTCCACCATCATTTCCGTCACCAAGAAACCAAGGATCACAAGACTTAATGACTACAGACTCATCACCCTGACCATTGTGGTAATGAAGTAATTTGAGCTCCTTGTGCTGTCTCACCTCAAAGCAATCACTTACCCTCTCCTGGACCTTCTGCAGTTTGCCTACAGATCCAACAAGTTTGTAGACGATGCAGTAAACATGGCCCTTTACCTTATCCTCCAGCAGCTGGACTCCCCAGGAACCTATGCCAGGATCCTGTTTGTGGACTAATGCTCTGCTTTTAATACTATCTTTCCAGGTCTGATTCAGGCAAATGCCTGAATCCGGCATCCTGCAGGTGGATCACAAACTTCCTGTCTGACAGGATGCTCCGCGTGAAGCTGGGGAAACGTCTCCTATCTTTGCTCTATGAGCACTGGATCCACTCAAGGCTGCATCCTATCCCGTCTGCTCTTCTCCCTGTACATCAACTGCTGCACTACCAGTCATCAATCCGTCAAGCTCCTGATGTTTGCGGATGACACCACCCTCATTGGGCTCATTTCTGGTTGGAATAAGACCACTTACTGGTGGGAGATTGACCACTGGGAGAACTGGTGCAGACAGAACAATCTGGAGCTCAAGACTCTGACAACTGTGTGGGTTTTAGGAAGAAACCAGCACAGTGTGCACAGGTAGTCCAGCTCCACCAGAATGCCAAATCCATACTTGTCACAAGAAGGTTTGCTTTGTCTCCCTGTACAGTATCAAGAGCATAGATGAGATAATAGGAGAGTGGCCATTACACGAGGAGAGCTGGACAACCCAGCAGCTGGACAGATATCTGCTTCTTTGTGTGAGGAAGAACAGGAAGAGCACAGCCAGAGCCCTGCAAAATGACCTCCAGCATCTACTGGTATGCATGTTTCGGACCAATTGGCAGGTCCACAAATCAGCGGCCCGTTCTCTTAACAGATGAGAGCAGGCTCACACTTGAGACGTCTTGGGATGCAGAGGTGAATATTACGCTGCCAACAACATCTTCCAGCATGACCAGTTTGGGTTCTTCCTGCCCAGCCTCATTTGGCCAGAGTGTGTAGGCAGTTCCTGGATGACAAAGGCAAAAGTCAAAATATTGGAGGAAAGAGAAAGATGGAGGAAATGCTATTCTAATATTCCACCTTGGCCTAGTTTACATTGAACAGTAGCTTCTGCTGAGGTATGCATTACACAACCTCTGCAACAGATAGAAGGATACACAGATTGAGAGATACAGACAAAGAGGAAATGAATAAAAAGAAGTAATACACAGATGTTTAATAAAGAAAAGAATCATGGTAAATAAAAGAATATTAAAAAACTTAAGAGTAAAGCGCATGCACATAGAGATAAAGACAACGAATGAACGAACGAGAGAGAAAGAGGTAAAATGAAAGTGAATATATGAGAGAGTGTATACAGTAGTGCGAGACACCAGGGAGGCGTGTATGAATTAATCTGCCTATAGACACAAAAGCAATAACAAATGTCGCTTCATTTCAAACAATTATCGGCAGAGCCATCGCTAACCCACATTGTATGCATAAAAACATGAGCTTGGAGAGTTCTTACAGAACTTGTCCAATTTTCCTCAAAAAACGATGTTATACTTTCCACTTTCCTTTACCATAAGCTTTTTCTATATCTCGCCTGTCTCTACCTTTGTTGTTCAATGTCAGGAAATCCCTCAACAGTTTGATAGTCTGCATTTCAATCATTTTCTCTCCTTCTCGCTCTCTGTCTCTCACTGTCATTCCATATTGCTCTCTAATCTTCATCGGCCTCATTTGAATGATGCGTTGGTATATGCCCAATGACTGTATAGGTCACATCCATGCACATGTTGCCATGGCATTTTTTTTCTCTGGCATCTTATGATTTCTTCCGAAGGCCAATCAGATTGTCCATCTCTGTGAATTAATGTGGTCTAGGGGCGTGGATTACCTGTCCAGTCTGACAGTTGAAGGTTTTTCTTACCACTTTTAATTGTGATGCATGCATATCTGACACTGGTGTCAGGTCAGACTGTTACAGTCTGGCAAAATGAACCAAATGGACCGTCCATTTTACTGAATTCTGAAATCTTGCTGTCATAAGGACCAAAGTTGTTGTATTCCATTCTCTCTGTCTTTTTCACCTCATCCACCCACTCTGTTGCTCTTCTTTCCTGTACCATCCTCTTGTCAGAGGTCTACATTTCTGCTACATGTATTTAAATATTTAACTACTTTTAGGTATTTTGACACGTCTTTTCTCAGTCTGAACTGCTATCCAGTATCTTTTATAATTATTATTTTCCTGTCTTGATGTTATCTTGTCTAAGGTTGGACCTCATTAGAAAAATAACTTGCATTGAAATCATTTTCTAGCATCTCCAAAGCAACTTACAGTTAATAAAATAATTTAGTGGATGAACAGTCACATTTCAAAGTAAGAAAATATAATGGTTGCGGTACCAGAAATGACATGGAGATTAAGGTGGTCCTTGCAAATACATTTGCAATGATTATTTAGATGACACCTGACTATAATGAAATACAACATTTTGCAATGATACATTGGTTTAGTATGTGGAATCCGTGTCTATTCTGTATGTTTCTATTTCTATTTAGGCTCTTGCTCAAAATCCATTTTGCTCTGAATGAAACGTGTGGCGATGAACTTGAACCAAGGCGCAGGAGGTAAATCAGAAAGTCGAATTTATTCGAACTGGTGAGCATCAAAAAATTTAATGGAGCGCCACTGCTCCAAATAACACGTAACATGTAACAATCACGGACACAGAGACTAGACACACAAGGGCTTATATACGGTGTTAACAGGAGGCACCTGTTAGGAATCAGGGAGGGATGTGTTCACAGGACATGGGGGAAACAGGACAAAACACACACGATGGCGACTAGAAGGCCGGCGACGACGAACGCCGGATCGCCACGCGATCAGAGGAGGGCTCGTCCCGGGACGGCAACGTGACAGTACCCCCCCCCGACGCGCAGCTCCAGCTGGAGCGGGACGGTCCGGACGGCGCCAATGGAAATCCCGCACGAGAGAAGGGTCCAGGACGTCCGCCCTAGGCACCCAGCTCCACTCCTCCGGACCGTAGCCCTCCCACTCCACGAGATACTGAAGACCCCCCCTCCGACGCCGCGAATCCAGAAGAGACCGGACCGCAAACGAAGGGGCCCCGTCGACGTCCAAGGGAGGAGGGGAAGTCTCCCGCACAGCATGCTCCTGGAGGGGACCAGTCACCATCGGCCTGAGGAGCGACACATGAAATGTCGGATTGATGCGATACGAAGCAGGTAAAAGCAATCTATACGAGACCTCATTGACTCTCCTCAGGACTTTAAACGGCCCCACAAACAACGGGCTCAGCTTCCGGCAGGGCAACCGGAGCGCCAGGTTCCGTGTGGACAACCAGACGCGGTCACCCGGCTCGTATTCGGGGGCGGCTGAGCGGCGCTGGTCGGCGGCGGCCTTGTGACGCCGGGCCGCCATGCCGAGGTGCACATGGGCCGAACGCCAGACGGAGGCCGCCCTCCGGAACCACTCGTCCACCGCGGGCACCTCCGAAGCCTCCGCGTGCCACGGGCCCATAGACGGCTGGTACCCCAGCACCCACTGAAACGGCGTGAGCAGGGTGGAGGCGCTCCGGAGGGAGTTCTGGGCGTATTCGGCCCACGGCAGGAAGTCGGCCCACCGCGCTGGTTGCTCCATGCAATACGCGCGCAAGAACCGGCCGACCTCCTGGTTAACCCTCTCAACCTGGCCATTGGATTCAGGATGGAACCCGGAGGTCAGGCTGACCGCGACCCCCAACATCCCCATAAACGCCTTCCAAACCCTGGAAGTAAACTGGGGGCCTCGGTCAGACACTATATCCTCCGGGACTCCATAGTGCCGGAAGACGTGAGTGAATAGGGCATCCGCGGTCTGCAGGGCCTTCGGGATACCGGGCAAGGGGAGCAAGCGGCAGGCCAACGAAAATCTATCCACAATGACCAGGATGGTGGTGAAACCCTGTGAAGGCGTTAAATCAGTCAGGAAATCAACACATAGATGTGACCATGGACGCCTTGGAATAGGCAATGGAAGTAGTTTACCTGAGGGTAAGTGCCTGGGTGTCTTACTCTGGGCGCAGACCGAACAAGAGGAGACGTAAATCCGGACGTCACGGGCCAGAGTAGGCCACCAGTATTTGTCCTTCACTGCCACTATGGTCCTGCCCACGCCAGGATGACCAGAGGAGGGTGATGTGTGGGCCCAAAACAGGAGCCTGTCCCTCACCTCCTCAGGCACGTACGCTCGATTCTCCGGACACTGAGGTGGGGAAGGCTCCGCCCGCAACGCTCTGCGTATCTCCGTGTCGACCTCCCATTCCACCGGAGCCATGATGTGAGACCCCGGGAGAATGGGGGAAGTATCCACAGGCCTCTCCTCTGTGTCATGCAGGCGGGACAGGGCATCTGCCTTAATGTTTTTAGACCCTGGAATATAGGACAATGTAAAGTCAAATCTGGTTAAAAGGAGGGCCCATTTGGCTTGACGGGAGTTAAGTCTCCTCGCTGAGCGGATGTACTCCAGGTTCCTGTGGTCGGTCAGAACGAGAAAGGGGTGTTTGACCCCCTCGAGCCAGTGCCTCCAGGCTGACAGGGCAGTGACCACGGCGAGCAGCTCACGATTCCCCACATCGTAGTTCTGCTCCGCCGGGCTGAGCTTACGTGAAAGGAAGGCACAGGGGCGGAGCTTCGGTGGAACCCCCTAGCGCTGCGAGAGCCCAGCTCCCACACCAACCTCGGACGCGTCCACCTCCACGATGAACGGTAGTTCTGCCTCAGGGTGCACCAGGACCGGGGCAGAGGAAAACAGGGCCTTCAGGGATTTGAAAGCCCGGCCCGCCTCGGCTGACCATCGCAACCGGCTGGGCGCCCCCTTCAACAGTGAGGTAATCGGGGCTGCCACTTTGCCAAAACCCCGGATAAACCTGCGATAGTAGTTAGCAAACCCTAAAAACCGTTGAACCGCCTTAACGGTGGTCGGTGTAGGCCAATCACGCACGGCCTCGGGGCGTGCGTACTCCATCTCCACCCCCCGAGAGGTAATACGATAACCTAAGAAAGAGGTGGAAGACTGGAAGAATGAACATTTCTCAAGTTTAACAAACAATGAATATTCCATCAGTCTCTGTAATACACCGCGGACGGTGGCAACATGCGCGGCCCGAGTGGCCGAGTAAATCAGGATGTCATCAATATAAACGACCACCCCCTGACCCCGCATGCCCCTAAACAAGTCGTCCACGAAGGATTAAAAAACTGATGGGGCATTCCTCATATCGTATGGCATCACGAGATATTCGTAATGACCCGAGGTGGTACTGAATGCAGTCTTCCATTCATCCCCCTCTCTGATTCGGATTAAATTGTAGGCACTCCGTAAGTCCAGCTTCGAAAAGAAACGGGCGCCATGCAGAGATTCCATAAGCGGACCGATTAAGGGCAAAGGGTAAGTATATCTTACCGTTACATCGTTCAGCGCACGGTAATCAATGCATGGCCGTAAACCACCGTCCTTTTTCTTTACGAAAAAAAAACTCGAGGACGCAGGGGATGTGGAGGAGCGAATATAACCCTGAGGAAAGCCTCCGTAATATACTCGGACATCGCCATCGTCTCCGTGCGAGACAGGGGATGTATTCGACTCTTGGGTAATGCACAACCAGAACGAAGGTCTATCGCGCAATCCCCAGACCGGTGGGGAGTTAATTTACTGGCCTGCGTTTTACAAAAAACGCGTGCAAGGTCTCGAAATTCGGGAGGAATGCGCACAGTGGAAGCAGTGGACGGACTTTCCACCGTTGTACTGCAAATAGACTTCCCAAGACACTTACCCTGACACCCCACAGACCATCCCGTGAGAACCCTCCGAGACCATGAGAATGAAGGATCATGCAGTGCTAACCAGGGAAGACCTAAGATGATGGGGAAAGTTGGAGCGGTTATGACATACAACGTAATATCTTCCGTATGATGGCCGCACTGCATGCGTAATGGAGGAGTCGACTGAGTTACTGCTCCCATGCCTAACGGCGCGTATGGGTGCCCCGTTTGCTCCTACCTCGCCCGGATCCTCTCCTCGGGGGATGGACGTCGGGTGTGCCATCCCGACGCGGGGGCGAGCCCTGGGAACGACGCTGCGACGAACCCATCTCCATGGCCTCCGCGGCTGGCGGGCAATCCAGAATGGATGACGAGGGACCTCGTCGCTGACACCGGCTAGACATGATGTTGTCCAGTCTAGTGGCCATGGAGATGAGTTCGTCCAAACTCGCTGTGACGCCGCGGCATGCGAGCTCCTGACGAACCCCCGCGTCGAGACTGCACACAAACGCGTCCAGAAGCGCACGCTCGCACCACCCCAACTCCGCAGCCAGGGTCCTAAACTCCAGAGCGAACACTCCTTTGGCCCTGGCGGAGGAAGAATATGCGCTCCCCCGCCTCACGCCCTTGAGGCGGATGGTCGAATACCATGCGAAAGCGTTTGATGAACAGCCGGTAATCGTCCAGTTCTGGACCCCCCCGTCTCCAAACGGCGTTGGCCCACGTCAGTGCCTTCCCTGTCAGGCACGATATAAGAGCCGACACCCGCTCTCTATTCGAAGGTGAAGCGGACCGGCTGCTGAACACAAGGTCTAATTGCAATAGGAACCCTTGACAGTCTGCTGGCCGGCCTGCATATTCCCGCGGAAGGGCGATAGGTAATCCGCTGGCGGGCGATGGTGCTGGAGGAGGTGCTGGAGACGCCGGCAGTCGGTGAGGAATCTCGGAGACCGCATCCCTTAGCTGGTTGAGCATGGGGTCGTGCTCAGTCAAACGCTGCTCCAGCAGAGCAGACGAGGCACTTCCTGCTTGGTCCATCTTGTTGGTCCGTGATTATGTAACGTGTGGCAATGAACTTGAACCAAGGCGCAGGAGGTAAATCAGAAAGCCGAATTTATTCGAACTGGTGAGCATCAAAAAATGAAATAAGCCTACACGGCTATGGAGCGCCACTGCTCCTAATAACACGTAACATGTAGCAATTACGGACACAGAGACTAGACACACAAGGGCTTATATACGGTGTTAACAGGAGGCACCTGTTAGGAATCAGGGAGGGATGCGTTCACAGGACAAAACACACACGATGGCGACTAGAAGGCCTGCGATGCCGAACGCCGGATCGCCACGCGATCAGAGGAGGGCTCGTCCCGGGACGGCAACGTGACACTGAAATCACGCATGCATATGTCTGCAACTCCTTGTGAAAAGAAAGTGTCCTACCCAGGGGCAACACATAAAAAAAGCAAAACAAAATAAAACAGTTCTAAATCAATGCCATCTTTGGTTGCAATTAGCTGTATAATTAGAGACAAGGCAGTTGTTTTGTGGGGTAGGAACCTGTGTTAACCCAGGAGGAAAAAACTATTTCTGAGGTTCTCTTCTGAAGCTCTCAATCTCTACACAGCCTTAAGAAAGTATTCAGACCCCTACAGTACATTTGTAAATGACTAATTACTTGTGTTTGCTATAAAATCACACAAAAAAACTATTATTACACACGTTTTTTTACAAGTTTTTGCCAATATATTAAAAATCTTATTTCACCTAAGTAATATACACTTTATTAAATACTTGGTAGAAGTGCCTTTGGCAGTGATCACTGTCTTGGATATGATCCCGAAAAAGATGAGGAAAAACACTCTACAACTTAAATAGAAGCGCTAGTGTCAGAGGTTGAGTGCAGTCAAAAGGTTTTATTAGGCTAACTTAGAAGAGGCTTGACTTGCAAATAAAAACAAATCATGGTAGAATATTGCAATGGCTGTAAACTCTATCTTCTGAATGCCGGTCAATGATGTAAAATAAAAAGTGGTTTAACTTCAAGCTAAATGCCAAAAAGCAGTGCTGGCTCTTGCCATTTGGGGGCCATGAGCACAATTTGATTTGAAGCATCCTCTCTTCAAGTAGTCAGGGCTCCCTATCAGTCAGTGGCCCCCTAGCGTGTGGGGGGATGTTGCGTATGCCTCTTGTAGCACAACACCCTGCTACACGTAAGCGCTCCATGGAGAAATGTAAAAAGGTTTGGGGTTCGTAGGTGCAAGTAAGGGTAACAGATAGAGGTTTCAGGAAATGTATTGTCCAATCACAAACACTATAAAACATTGGAAAAGGGGCAGGATCAAACCAAATCAAAGAAAGCACAATTCATAACCCCCCAACTTACCAAATGGAGAAAAACTTGCTGGCCACTTTAATACACCGGGTGGTCCGCCCAGGTCTAACCTAGTGTGTATAGAACACAATGGGGGCGGATTGATATGCCCCCGGGCCTTAGGCACGCACCCAAGGTTCATGCTCTTCACCCGGGAGAAATAAAAACAGGATCAAAAACCAAAGTACAGCCGAAGTTAAACTACAATAAACAAAAGTATTTAAACAAAAGACAACTCAAAAGATTGGGTAACAGATAACAAAACCCGGAGTTCCTACAACTAACAAACACAAGACACAAAGAACCAACCCCATGCATCGGCAGAGAGCTCAGGAGCAGAAAACAACAGGGCAGTTATACAGCTGAAAGAGGAATTGGGTTGGATGATGAAAACCGGATCCAGCTGGATGCATTTGACGGGAGTGGTTGTTGAGGAGTGGGAGATGCTTGACTGGGGCCACCTGTAAAGGACAGACACAGAACAGAAAATCCACACGTACAAACACACAGCTACACGGAGAATAAGGAATGTAACACGAACACAGAAACCGGGGAACATTACAGGGGCCCTAAGCGACTGCTTAACATAAGCGCAACTGGAGGAAAGCACGCAGAGACGTCTGTCACCCCTTGAAATCTGAATTACCCGAATAACATAAATATTACCGGGGGGTGACTTTGACCCCAGCTCGGGCTGATGGTATTATAGTAATTGTATACTAAGACCAAATACTGTTTTGAACAAACTTTATATAAGAAAGAAAGACTCGGCCCTCACTGATGCCTGGCAATGTGGGTGGATTGATTTCTTGCGGTTGGGTCCTGTCCGGGGCCTCCCTTGGATAGGGCCACAGTGTCACTGGACCCCCCTGTCTCAGACAAAAGTTTATATGCTGCTATATTATTGTGCCGGGGGAGCAGGGCTAGTTCTCCTCCATAACTCTAAGAAATGCACTTTTTAACAACTCTCCTTGTCTCCTGTTGTCCTGCAAATCTAGATTAGGCTTTATAGACTCTAGACACAGCCCATGTGAATTGACTAATTATTAATAGTATTCTTAAACATCACCCAGCACAGCCAGAAGCTGTCAGAACAGGTCAGAAGAGGCCACCCCTTTGAACCTGTTTCCTTTAGGTTTCTTCCTACAATCCAGCCTCCATAGGGAGTTTTTCCTAGCCACGGTGCTTCAATCCTGTTGTTGCGGGCTCACTGGGGTTTTAGGCTGTTAGTTTGTGGTAACTGCTGATGTAAAAAGGGCTTTGTAAATACATTTGATTGATTGATTGATTGAAGAAATAGGAAAACTCTATAGCACGATTAACAGTGTTTATTAAATGACTTGCAATGAGATCTTAATTCCCTGCCATCAAGGGAACAGGGAATTAAGTCAAAATTAGCACAACACAATCATCACTACTTATACGAAAGGCGGGGACAAGTCTTTGCATGACATTCTGGATAATCAACATGTGTCACATTTCCCTTCCTGCTTATGTTCTGTCTTTTCCTATCCTGTTCTAAGTGTTTATCCTGGTGGGCAAAATGCCCCTCCTTCCCACAAGGGGCATTGTAATTCCTAAATTCCTAGATCAAAAAACAGATACAGTGATCAAAGAACAGATACAGTGTACAATCCATGAACGCATCAGCACAGTAAAATTACCACAACAATGGTCATTGTGAATCCAAGCGGGAGGTAAGAAGTTAGTAATTCCTTTATTTGATATTCTTCATGACAAAAGTCTTATGTCTTCCTCTTTTCATCATGATACCACTCAGAAGGGGTCTTCTCCAGCCCGTGCCACTGTAAGCTGGGAGGCAAGGGTGTTCCTGAAGAAAAAACACAATTTCTCAAAATAAAAACGACATTAAGTACAGCAAACTTCGCAAAAACGATGATCACTAAGGAAAGAATAATGTAAAATGCAATCATATGCACACAACAACAACAATATTATGGTAAATTGTCCTAAAATGTTCCTAAAAGCGTTGAGTAATCGTAATCCTCTTCTGAAACGCCTCTGCATGGGGAGGCTGTGCCTCAAACATAGACACCTCATGTTGATCCTCCTGCGGTATGTCGCCCACTGTAAAGAATTACTATTAGGAAGATTTGTGGTACTTAACCAATAGGAGACCAAAATGATGAACATGTAAGCCACCCATCTCTACTAGCTCCCTGCTGTACGCGACAGCCAACATAAGTGTTCGGAAGGATGAACGTATCATGGGTTCCATCAGGCCACCACATTCGGCAGGCTCTTCTGCATTGCAAATTATCAGCACATTAAGTAAATGAAAGCCTTTCCTTTTGACCTAGGTCAACTCATTTGGGATGGGTCTACGTCTCTACGACTGTATTTGGAAAACCGCTGATGACAAAGTAACCTCTTTTTGACGTCTACCTGCTATGCAATGGCGTATGGTAAATGTAAGTATTTGTTGAGCATCAAACTACTCATCAAGGGTTGTGTGATGCCAGACCAATTGGCAAACTGCCTCTGAAAAATTACCTGTTGTCAAAAACCAGAGGGGAATAGCACTTGGACATACACTAGAATGATATGCATTCTCTTGGTATTTGTCAGTAGTATCTAATCAATTTATAACATATTTGTAATGCATTTTCCTGCATTTTTTTGGTATACCTTCTCTCACTGTTCAAATATAACTACTATTCAAATTATAGACTGATAATTTCTTTGTCAGTAGGCGAACGTACAAAATCAGCAGGGGATTAAATATTTTTTTTCTCCTCTAAATATTATTATTACTTTTGTATAACTTAAATTAAGCCTATAATACAGCACAATATTGAGATGGTAAAGAGGTCTGAATACGAGATGGTAAAGAGGTCTGAATACTTTCCGAATGCAAAGTATCTTGGTGTTCGGCTCTCTACATCAGAATGTGGTCCTTTGGATTTTTCTTATCTTTGAAACCTGGTTTGCTACTGTCTTAACCAAAGAAGACTGTTCCGGTATTGCTGAGCAAACTTCCAGCGTCCACAATACTTTAGCGGGAAGACCAGCAGGTGTGAGTTTAGCTGTCACATCTTACTCATATGGCATTATATAACTTTTATTTTAAACCAGGAAATGCCATTGATATAAACAACCTGGCAGAGAAGACAATGCATATGTGTTCGTCTGTGTGACTGAGTGGGCCTGCATGATGCAAAAGCAAAGCAGCTAGCAATACACTTTTTAAAGAATAGCTTCCTGGAGGATTTTTCAGGTTCTTCACTTTAAAGCTTTAGTGGAACCTTAAAGTTCTCTGAAGAACCTGTCAAGGGAACACTTTAAACAAATAACAAAAACAACAAAAGCCACATCACACCACAAAATGCAGCAAACAATGAACCACGCAGCAAAAGACAAAAGGGCAATGCAAATAGGGTCCCCAGTTTGAGGCAACGCAAAGCAGCTGACTCTAATTGGGGAGAACATAAACAGCAGCGCAGAGATGCCTGGACCTCCACAGGCCGGACCTGACAGTACATAGTAAGAATTACCCAGAAGGAGGCAGAGGTTGCAGCTGAGTACTAAAATATAAATGTATCATATTTACTATATATATATATATATATATATATATATATATATATACATATATAGTAAATGTAAAAAAAGAAAATCCTTGAAAATCACTATTCAACTGAAAACAAGAAAGCAAATCTAAAATGTTGTAATAACAGATTCACAACAGTCTTAACTATGACACCAATGTCCTTTCGTCTCTGGTTTGTACAAGTTCCCATATCACTGAGCAAGTGTTCACTTAAGCTAAATCACTAACAACACACTCCAGCTATAACAGAAAAGTGTCCACAGCAAACCCAACAAATTGTGAAAAGGTGAAAAGATGTAACAACTTAATCCATGAGCATAAAGTGAAAAAAGGTTTTAAAAAGGTTTTAAAAGTACACTCCTATACTAATGTACACTGTACGCCCCCCTCATATATACAATATTATTCTCTCTCTCTTGCATCCCTATGCAGGCATCTATAATGCATGAGAGCCACCAAAGACGTTGTTCCATCTCCGTGGAAACTCCCAAACGTTTTCATAAACGAGGGCACACTGATGTCACGGCTAATGCCAACAGCCTCGTTTCAAAATCCTATCTTCACTCTCCACACGCACATGCACACACACACACACACACACATCCTCACTTGGACGTGGTCTTCTGCAAGTCACTTTTAAAAGGTCACCCAGGAAGGAATGGTCCAAACTGATTAGGAAAGAGACCGTGTGTGCGTGTGTGTTTATGTGCACTGTTCCACCGTGTCCTTGTGTGTTTTCACGTCGAAACAAATCCTTTTCTCGTACTGAACTAAGCATTTATTCTATGTGGTGGTGATAATGCTGTAGGTTGTTCAAGTGGGACATTATTTCTCTTTTCATGTCTTTTTCTGTAACATGTCTGAAATCCTTAAATGTCAACCTGTCTGGACTGTTTCTCACATACTCCTAACACGTATGCACACGTGTATTCTCACACATTCTAGGAATCACTTTTCTTACAAAAGTTCTTCAGAACATTTGCTATACCCATAACAGCCAAAACCCAAACTCATTATCTTAAACTTAGGGTAAACCGTTTACCCTAAACCAACCCTACAAAAAACACAAACTCAATTATAACTTTTACACTGAACTTACATATGGTAAATAAATAAGTGTTTTTCTTGATGGGGACAAAGGACATTTCCCACATTTTACTATGTTTGTGGTCCCCAACAGGAAAGTAAAATATAAACACACACATAGAACATGAACTCACAGAACATATACACACATACCCAGACAACAGATGAAAATACACTATAGAGAACAAACATACACACACAGAACACATACAAACATGCACACAAAAACGGAAGAGACATGCATGTAAACAAAGGACCAAAGGACTGAAACAAAAACAGTTCATTTTCTATTGATTAGCATTACATAAACACTATGTGACCTTTGCATTGTGACACTTTTGAGTCTCCTGTTACCTGTACCGGCCCGTCAAACCCACCAAACCATGACATCTTCCCATAAAGTAAAAAGATTAAAGGGCAAAGTACATGTTCATTCATTCTTTTAATAAATGTTGTATAAAAATTGTCGTATACTAAAATAATGTGTTGTCTCAGTAAAAAGCACAATGTAAGTCATTCAAAATTGTATCTTAAATGACCATCTAACTAATTTAATGTCAATCCTATCACAACCGTACATTGGTTAAAGGGTTTAGCTGGTTAAAGCTTCAGTCCACACAGGTTATTTTTTCAATGCTAACGTAAGATAAGGAACTGGGACCTCCACTGTTGATGCACCAGAGGGAAGCAAGATTTGAGCTTAGCAAGCTAACTTCAGATGGAACACTGGGTTGTCAGTGCCAAAACGATAGTTCACTTGCTAACAGTTTGCTTCGCCATGGTAGCTTATGCTGAACACCTTACCTGCCCCGGAACAGGTTATATTACACATAACACATCAACGCATATAAATGCACAGCCTACTGACCAATCAATTCTTAATAAAAAATGGTGTCACCATTCTTAGAAGATCCAGTGGAGCTTAATGTGCGGATTGCAAGAGGGTCATTAAAAAAAATATATGCATATATATGCATATATATATATATATATATATATATACTCAGCAGAGGAAATTACCTACCTTTGTCAGATACTGCCCAAATGCACGTGGGCCGAACGCCAGGTGTCAGCCGCCCTCCGGAACCAGTCCTCCACTGCCGATACGTCCGACGGTTCCCCGTCCCAGGGGCCCATGGGGGGTTGATAACCTAGCACGCACTGGAACGGGGTCATATGCGTGGAGGCGTTCCGGAGGGAGTTCTGCGCATATTCGGCCCACGGCAAGAACTCAGCCCACCGCGCTGGTTGATCCATGCAATACGCACGCAGGAACCTACCAACCTCCTGGTTACCCCTCTCAGCCTGGCCATTGGACTCAGGATGGAACCCGGAGGTGAGGCTGACCGCGACCCCCAGCCTCCCCATAAACGCCTTCCACACCCGGGAGGTGAATTGGGGACCCCGGTCAGACACGATGTTCTCCGGGACTCCATAGTGCCGGAAGACATGAGTGAAAAGGGCTTCCGCGGTCTGCTGGGCCGTCGGAATGCCGGGCAAAGGGATGAAACGACAGGCCTTCGAAAACCTATCCACAACGATCAGGATGGTGGTGGAACCCTGGGAAACAGGCAACTGAGTCAGAAAATCGCTACTCAAATGAGACCATGGCGGCTGTGGGATAGGCAGAGGAAGAAGCTTACCTGAGGGCAGATGTCTGGGAGTCTTACTCTGGGCACAGACCGAACAGGAGGAGACGTAAATCCTGACATCGCTAGCCAAGGAAGGCCACCAGTATTTACCCTTCACCGCCGTTATGGTCCTCCCCACACCCGGATGACCAGAGGAGGGTGACGTGTGGGCAAAAAACAGGAGCCTCACCTCCTCCGGAACGTACATACGACCCTCCGGACAGTGAGGAGGGGCCAGCTCCGCCCGAAGCGCGTCACGGATTTCCGTGTCCACCTCCCACACCACCGGAGCCATGATGTGAGTACTAGGTAGGATGGGGGAGGTGTCCACGGACCTCCCCCCTGGGTCCGAGATGCGCGACAGGGCATCAGCCTTGATATTTTTAGAGCCTGGAACATAAGATAAGGTGAAGTTAAACCTGGTAAAAAACAAGGCCCACCTGGCCTGACGAGAATTTAGCCTCCTCGCCGAGCGGATGTATTCCAGGTTACGGTGGTCAGTCAGAACGAGAAAAGGGAATTTGGCCCCCTCGAGCCAATGTCTCCAAGCTGACAGGGCTTTAACCACAGCCAACAGCTCACGATTCCCCACATCGTAGTTCTGCTCCGCCGCACTGAGCTTCTGTGAGAGGAAGGCACAGGGGCGGAGCTTAGGTGGCACTCCCGAGCGTTGCGAGAGCACGGCTCCCACACCGACCTCGGAAGCATCCACCTCCACGATGAACGGCAGTTCTGGGTCGGGGTGCGCAAAGACCGGGGCAGAGGAGAACAAGGCCTTCAGGGAGCTGAAAGCCCGGTCTGCCTCGGCTGTCCATCGCAACCGGGTAGGCGCGCCCCTCAACAGAGAGGTAATCGGAGCTGCCACTTTACCAAACCCCCGGATAAATCTGCGATAATAGTTGGAGAAACCCAGAAATCTCTGAACCTCTTTAACAAAGGTGGGGGTAGGCCAATACGCATGTCCTCGGCGCGCAAAGTTTCCATCTCCACTCCCCCAGAGGAAATACGATATCCTAGAAACGAGATGGATGACTGGAAGAATGAGCATTTTTCAAGTTCAACAAACAGATCATGCTCAATCAGACGTGTCAAGACACCTCGAACGGTGGCTACATGTCGTGACCGTATCGTGGAATATATCAATATATCATCGATATAAACCACCACACCCTCACTGCGCATGCTCCGGAATAAATCGTCTACGAAGGACTGGAAAACGGACGGAGCATTCATCAAACCGTATGGCATCACAAGATATTCATAAGGACCTGAGGTGGTACTGAATGCAGTCTTCCATTCATCCCCCTCTCTGATACGGATTAAATTGTAGGCACTCCGTAAGTCCAGCTTCGTAAGGAAACGGGCGCCATGCAGAGATTCCATAAGCGGACCGATTAGGGGCAAAGGGTAAGTATATCTTACAATTACATCGTTCAGCGCACGGTAATCAATGCATGGCCGTAAACCACCGTCCTTTTTTTTTACGAAAAAAAAACTTGAGGACGCAGGTGATGTGGAGGAGCGAATATAACCCTGACGTAATGCCTCCGTAATATACTTGGACATCTCCATCGTCTCCTTGCGAGACAGGGTATATATTCGACTCTTGGGTAATGCACAACCAGAACGCAGGTCTATCACGCAATCCCCAGACCGGTGGGGAGTTAATTTACTGGCCTGCGTTTTACAAAACACGCGTGCAAGGTCTCGAAATTCGGGAGGAATGCGCACAGTGGAAGCAGTGGTCGGACTTTCCACCGTTGTACTGCAACGGACATTTACCCTGACACCCTGCAGACCATCCCGTGAGAACCCTCCGAGGCCATGAGAATGAAGGATCATGCAGTGCTAACCAGGGAAGACCTAAGATGATGGGGAAAGTTGGAGCGGATATGACATACAACATAATATCTTCCGTATGATGGCCGCACTGCATGCGTAATGGAGGTGTCGACTGAGTTATGCTCCCATGCCTAAAGGCCTTTGGTCTATGGACCGGATAGGGATGGGAGGAGTGACAGATCGCAGTGGTAAGTGTAACCGTTTGGCTAAGTCGGAATCTATGTAATTTCCCGCTGCCCCGGAATCTATTAAGGCGTGGCACGGGTTCAGAATGAGTATGTTAGGGAAAGAAACAGGAATTTGGAGGTGGTCAGCGGATGGCTGCTGAACACGAGGTCTAATTGTAATAGAAACCCCTGACAGTCTGATGGCCGGCCTGCATATTCCCGCGGAAGGGCGATAGGTAATCCGCTGGGGGGCGATGGCACTGGAGCAGGTGCAGGAGTCGCCGGCAGTCGTTGAAGGATCTCGGAGACCGCCTCCCTTAACATGTTGAGCATGGCGTCGTGTTCTGACAAGCGCTGCTCCAGCGGAGCAGGCTAGGCACTTCCTGCTTGGTCCATCTTGTTGGTCCGTGATTCTGTAACGTGTGGCGAATAACTGAACCAAGGTGAAGGAGTGGCAAAACAGAAGGTTGTTTATTGAGACAGCTGTGCACAAAATGAAATATGCCTTCTAGGCTACGGAGAACCGCAGCTCCTACAACACGTAACATGTAACAATCAGGGACACCGAGACCAGACACACAAGGGCTTATGTACTGAGGAAACAGGCAGCACCTGCGAGGAATCAGGGAGGGAGGCATTCACAGGACATGGGGAAAACAGGACAACACACACGACGGTGACTAAAAGACCGGCGACGTCGAACGTGTCGTTTTAAAGCAATGAATTTGAACTGCCATTCAAAAGTAACCCCAAACTTTTAAACAGTAGTGTATATGTATGTATGTGTGCGTATATTTGAAAACAGGAGTATAACAAATGTAACAATATGCTGAGGTGATTATTCATAAATGCTAAATGGGCAAATTTATTCTCACCAGTCATTCCCCAGCATTTTGTAACCAAGTTCCAAAAAAATGAGGCAGACATCTAATAACAACCTGTTTATGCAGACTTATGCATAACAAGACGTAGGTGTCCTCTTGTGGATTATTGTACAGGTTTTGATGTATGGCCTGATGACAGGTGGTCATTTATAACTCGGTGAGGGAAGAGGGACTGATAAAGATCTCAACTGCTGATTTGGCTTGGTGGGGAACTTTTTTACTGCAACATTATTATTTGAATAAATATTTAATGTTTCATAATGACACATGTATAACGTGTACACTAGGGGGTGCTGTTTTAGATTTTCCGGGGGGGTACATGTTGTTGAGATGTTGGAGAATCACTATTGGAGAATAGTGACTCATTGAGCATTTCTGAATTTTCACTACAGCATAAAAAAAAAAAGACAAATATATTTTGATGAACTTTTTAGAATATAATATAGGGATTTACACAATTAATAATACAATTCTACAAATTCTGTACAAGTACAAGTAATATCTTTATTGTTTATTGTGTGTAAAGTGACAATTTTCCTTGACAAGTTTATGGTCATTTTCCTTAAATCACTGCACAAAGGTGTTAATACCTACATTTAAGAGTAAAACGTTAACCTTCACTCTATGCATTCCATATGAATGCTTGGACGTAATGTGCCAGAAATAACATATTGTAATGCTTACAGACCTAAGAGAAAATAACATTTTCCAACTATGTTGCTGCTGCTACATGAGGGTGTGCATTTAAAATGGAGAACGGGTCAAAACTTATCACAATATATAAAGTTAAGGGTTCCTAACACTTCAGCTCCGCATAACTGCATTTTGCAATATCAGAGTGCAGTATCAGACTTGGCATTCACATCACTTCCAGTTCAGACATCTCTTCTAATCTATAGTGGATTGCTTTGACTCTACTGCCATGGGAACGGAATTATCCCTAACTCAACATGTGCTGTATTTCATTCCTTAACCTTGGCTGATTTCATTGAAACACAACTCGCCATGTAACATTACCAAACCTAAAGTATGCGTATCACCTAGCAACCAAATGCCAGACTCAAGTTAGAGATGTAGAGATAGAGAAAGAAACATGAGCTTTGAGATGCTCGTTATTGTGTTCAAGAAAGGAGAGCTCGTTAGGAAAGTCCATTATCGACTCCACATACAATATTAACCTAATAAGACAGACAACCCAGCATGCCCTCACAGGGGTACACACTATCAACTCTGCTGTTCGATATTTAACTGTTCAACCAATTTTCAGTTTGCTTGTTATTTTCACAGTCATAGAACAAAAAATGAGGTAACACAATTATCACAGTATAATACGATGTCAGTTAAACTTCAGGGATACCAGTCTGTTCAGTTAGGAAAAACTAACAATTGTAAATCATTGTCACCTGTTTTGGTGCAAATGAAAGTGACAACAGATGCACTAAAGTGGCAACAGCAAGACCACCCAGAAAAAAGGAATGGTTTTGCAGGTGGTGGCCACAGACAATTTCTGTCTCCTTATCCTTTGTGACTGATTTAGTGTCATTGTCACTACTGGTAGCATGAGGCGGTACCTGCAGCCTATTTTGGTTGCACAGGTAGTCCATCTTCTCCAGATGGCACATACATATATGCTGTCGTAAGAAGGCTTGCTGTGTCTCCCAGTACAGTCTTAAGAGCATGGAGGAGATACCAGGAGATAGGAAGTTACACAAGGAGAGCTGGATAGGACCGTAAAAGGGCATCAACCCAGCAGGATCGATATCCGCACTTCCAGAGCCCTACAATATAACCTACAGGAGCTACTGGTGTGCATGTTTTTATCCAAACTGTCAGAAACAGACTCCACGAGGCAGGCATGAGGGCCTGACGCCCTCTAGTAGGACTTGTGTTCACAGCCCTGCACCGAGCAGCTAATTTGGCATTTCCCAGAGAACATAAATGGCAAGGGCACCATTCGCACCTGTTCTTTTCACAGATGAGAGCATAGTCACACTGAGCATGTGACAGCCTGCAACATCATCCAGCATGAGCGGTGTGGCGGTGGGTCAGTGATGGTCTGGGGAGGCATATCCTTGGAGGGTCTCACGGACCTCCATGTGCAAGCCAAGGGATTTTCGATGTGATTTTTTATTTTATTGATTCTTTGCTACATCATTTTGTGCTTGACGAATTACGCAATGTACAGACAAGATTTTTATCTTTAATATGTTTATTTCATTGAGACGTGTGATTTAAGTGCTTCCTTAATTGTTAGAGCAGTTATACACAGTGCAGAGCTAGATATAGTACATTTGCATTTAGGTTATTCAGTGTCCAAAGCAATTGACATTTTGTGGAAGGGACTAAACTAGGTACACATTGAGAATGTTGTTGAGTTTAAGCACTGCCATTGAAAGTGTATTTGCAAAACACAAACAGAAAAATGTTTCTTTATTGAATACAATGCCTTGAAAAATGTTATTCTATTTACATTTGATACATTCGTTCTCATGGTATTTTCTAATGGCAATTCTAGCCAAGCTCAGAAATGTTGAAAACATTTGCAACAAATGATCACAGGTTAACTCATAGGTGACATTCTGTGCAACTATGCACAAATCCCACCTTCTATGTACAGTAGAATTAGACATAATTGATGTTTTCAATCCCTGCATTAAATTCAATCACATTTCCATGAACACAAAGGCATTTGACATGAACCATCAGGCAGAGATCTATAGATAGATCACAAACCACTCTGAAATATTTTAAAGCTTTCAGTTTTTTACTCAAGCTTTAAGAAATCCTTACCGTTTCTTTATGCAATTTTCCCAAGAGAATTGATGACCAACAAACATGCACTTGAAAAACTCTGCCACGTAAATGTCATCCCGCAAACCCCAATCAGCAACACAATAGTCTCTTTAAGTCTTGAAAAAAAAACTATGCATGAAATACGGCATTTGAATTGAAATTACTTTCAAAATCATTTCCTGTGAGTTATCGTTGACTGCATAGCTGCAGAACAAAATTATCTTATCTTAAACTCCCTTCGGCTTCACCTTATTTGAAGGCACAGCCTCAACATGATTAAAACCAGGAGATGTTTGTCATGATCCTCAAACTGAGGAGACAGGGGATGCGGTTTGTTTAATGAGTCCTATGCTAAGCTGTGTATGAGTCTGTGTGTGCGTGCATTCATGTGTGCATGCGTGCGTAATGAGCTAAGTGCAGGGGAGTGAGAGTGTTATTCACCCGCCAATGTCGGTGCTCTGTGAAGTGGAGACTGACCCGACTCCCACTCAGACCTCCAACTCTCTGGGGAGGAGGGGGAGCAGAAGCCTGTGCTAAACCAGCCATGGCACACCTCCACAGGCTTGTTTAAACAGCAGAGGCCCCTAGAGGCCCCTGACGCAGTATTACCCACTCTCTGCCCACTACAAGGTTAACGTACATAAGAAGAAAATATGTTGATAATGGGCAGCATCATAAAGCCTCAACTACATGTATACAGTATTTGTGTCAGAGTGTTTCTCACCAGTGACGTTCAGCAGAGTTGGGAGGAAGTCTTTCCCTAAATGGAATTGTAAATCCGAAAGGCGTCTCTCAAACGTGAGTTTAGGACCGGAGGGGGTGAAGCACAAAAGCTTCAAGAGTCAAACGTGCCGGGCAGCTCTGCCACTCCACACTTGCCTCTAGTAAGGAATGACTTGGGCAGCCATATTGACCCGCCGGGAGACAACTATTCACTAGTAACAGGCGTCTGTGTGTCCTTTTTTACAGAATGTTGAAAAGATTATGTACCGCCGAAGCCTCACCACGCGCAGAGCCCAGGGATGCAGTTAATACCTCAGCTGTTCCATGTTGTATCAATCAACTGTCGTAGTTTCAGTTTTCTTTTTTTTTTTTTTTTACGTGGCCTAAAACCGCCCTTTGTCTCGTTGTCTCTGCTCAGCCGACACACCTGTAACAAGAAAGACTTTCTGAAAACGAGCTACATCATGTAAATTTAGTTGTAAAGTAGTTTTTCCTTTTGCTAGTGTCCTTGTCACTACTGCTAGCATGAGGATGCACCCCTGTGCCCATTCAGGTTGCCAAGGTAGTCCAGCTGCTCCAGGATATCACAAGAAAGTTTGTTGCGTCTTCAGGAACAGTCCCAAGAGCATGGAGGAGATACCAGGAGACTGGACATTACTGTAGAAGGTCATCAATCATGCAGCAGTACTGGTATCTGATCCTTTGTGCAAGGAGGAACAGAAGGAGGAATGCCAAAGCTGTACAAAATCACCTCCAGTGGGTTATTGGTGTGCATTTTTCTGGCCAACTGTCAGAAACCGACTCCATGAGGGTGGCATGAGGACTCAACATGAGGGTGGCTTGAGTAGACACAATCATGCAGTGCAAGGCTCAAGAATTGACTTTGTTGAAAAAGATCTTCCCAAAGATCCCTCTGAACACCTATTAAGGATGTGGGACAAGAGTGAGTTGTGCCTTGAGTCCTTCATCAGCCATTAAACAAGTATGGGATGCAATGTCTTGTAATTTTAGTGGACCAAGAAATACCAAATAAAGCTGCTGTCCTAGGATTTTGTTTCTAGATGATTGAGATCTCTTTCATTAAGATCAGGGATGAAACCGGTCTTGATGAACTGCACATTTTACCTCTGCGCCATTGTATTTCTTTTTTACTGAAGTACTCCACATAGTTGCAAAAGACAGTGTTGATTGTTGTGAGGTTATTAAGTGGGGGAGCCCCCCACTTTATGTAATCTCATATATGTATTTATTTATTATTATAGCCACCCTAACTTCTCCTACAGTTCTTGCACTACGGAGACATAACAGGTATCAAAATGTGTGTCTTGTTTCCGATTGTGTTACAGTTGTTTTGTGGAAGGTTTCGTTGCAAGGATTAGGAAATATCTACGTTTTTGTGGCAAAAAAAACAGCTGCACTGGCCGAAGACTAGTTAGCCACACTGCACAGCCAAGCAACCGACGTAAACAAACTTTCCAGAATAAGACCATGCAAATGGCTGCCAGATCTGAGGTTCGCCAGTAATACTAGCAAGCTAAAAGACTGTTTATAGAGTGACATTGAAATGGCACTGACTTCCACCATGAGACATTGTCAAAGGTAAGTGTAACACAGGTCATATAAAAAAGAAAACGTTCTGTAAAATCTAAAATTATAGTTTCAGCCAATCAGGATTCTACAAATTGTTATGTCCCGCCCCTGGATTATAGATAGTCTGTTGAAGTTGAGATGTCATTTTAGCAAGCCTCACTACCTTATTTTCCCTATACTGAATGAAGTATTAGAATAACTTGAATAATTAATAAATATCTTTAAAAAAAAATATTACGCATTGTTGTTGTGCAGAGACTATGTTTATTTGTTTCTGTTAGCAGACTTGCGTGGGTTTCTGTTAGCACACTTGGTGGGTTTGACGCAAATGTGCATCAAAGCGCACCTGTTACATTTCTATTTATATCTCCGGACTGGTTAAAGATAGAAGCCTACGTTGATTTTCCTCATTGTAATATCATATTACAAAAAAATTATATCTTCGCTCTTGATCAAATTCCAGGCCCTGCTTTAGTTACTTTTCCTAGATACAGTGGGGAGAACATGTATTTGATACACTGCTGATTTAGCAGGTTTTCCTACTTACAAAGCATGTAGAGGTCTGTAATTTTTATCATAGGTACACTTCAACTGTGAGAGACGGATATCTAAAACAAAAATCCAGAAAATCACATTGTATGATTTGTAAGTAATTATTTTGCATTTTATTGCATGACATAAGTATTTGATAACCTGCCGACATGTTATTTTGTCTTTAAGAAGCCCTACTGTTCTCCACTCATCACCTGTATTAACTGCACCTGTTTGAACTTGTTACCTGTAGAAAAGACACCTGTCCACACACTCAATCAAACAGACTCCAACCTCTCCACAATGGCCAAGACCAGAGAGCTGTGTAAGGACATCAGGGATACAATTGTAGACCTGCACAAGGCTGGGATGGGCTACAGAACAATAGGCAAGCAGCTTGGTGAGAAGGCAACAACTTTTGGCAACATTTTTTGAAAATGGAAGAAGTTCAAGATGACGGTAAATCACCCTCGATCTGGGGCTCCATGCAAGATCTCACCTCGTGGGGCATCAATGATCATGAGGAAGGTGAGGGATCAACCCAGAAATACACAGCAGGGCCTAGTCAATGACCAGAAAAGAGCTGGGACCACAGTCTCAAAGAAAACCATTAGTAACACACTACGCCGTCATGGCTTAAAATCCTGCAGCTCACGCAAGGTCCCCCTGCTCAAGCCAGCACATGTCCAGGCCCGTCTGAAGTTTGCCAATGACCGTCTGGATGATCCAGAGGAGGAATAGGAGAAGGTCATGTGGTCGGATGAGGCAAAAATAGAGAACCTTTTGTTCTAAACTCCACTCGCCGTGTTTGGAAAAAGAAGGATGAGTTCAACCCCAAGAACACCATCCCAACCGTGAAGCATTGAAGTGGAAACAACATTCTTTGGGGATACTTTTCTGCAAAGGGGACAGGACGACTGCACCGCATTGAGGGGAGGATGGATGGGGCCATGTATCGCAAGATCTTGGCCAACAACCTCCTTCCCTCAGTAAGAGCATTGAAGATGGATCGTGGCTGGGTCTTCCAGCATGACAACGACCCAAAACACACGGCCAGGGCAACTAAGGAGTGGCTCCGTAAGAAGCATCTCAAGGTCCTGGAGTGGCCTAGCCAGTCTCCAGACCTGAACCCAATAGAAAACCTTTGGAGGGAGCTGAAAGTCCCTATTGCCCAGCATCAGCCCCGAAACCTGAAGGGCCAAAATCCCTGCTGCTGTGTGTGCAAATCTGGTCCAGAACTACAGGAATCTGTAATTGCAAACAAAGGCTTCTATACCAAATATTAAGTTCTGCTTTTCTGATGTATCAAATATTTATGTCATGCAATAAAATACAAATTAATTACTTAAAAATCATACAATGAGATTTTTTTGGATTTTTGTTTTAGCTTCGGTCTCCCACAGTTGAATTGTACCTATGATAAAATTTCCAGACCTCTACATGCTTTGTAAGTAGAAAAACCAGCAACATCGGCAGTGTATCAAATACTTGTTCTCCCCACTGTATATGTGTTTTATCACCCAATATATTAGCATTTTCAAAATCACACCGGGAAAAGCTGATTTAAAGCCTTTTCATTCCTGTTCAATGTAAAATTGCCCGGTGTGCGTTATGCCATTTTTTTCCTGGATTCTAAGGCTGAAATTCTCTTTTCTATCAGCAGGTGTCGCAAAAAAATTGGGGACAATTGGAAAATTGACAGACATGTGTACCACACGCATACGCAAAATGCGGAAGCGTAACAAAGCGTAGCAAATTTCAAGTTACGGCAGACAGGAAGAGTTGAACCATGGGTTTACAAGCAGTTCACTGCGCCAAAGCCACCCACACAGTTCACAATTTGGCCATTTCAGAATGCTTGGTATTTTCCTACCTAGAAAATATACATGGAAGAGAGTTAGAATTATCTTCTGATGAAATAAAACATACAGCTGACGGAGTAACCCTAATAATATTAAAATATTAGTCCACTGAGTAGTCTAAAGTGTTTGATTGACACAGACATCTGGACATACATTAGAAAATACAAGGAAGCAGGAGCAAGGCGAAATAATGCAGAAAAGTTCAAATTGACAGATGCCGAACTAAAAGCGTTTGTGGGATTTGAGAGGTGTTACTGGCGGTAAAAGCATGAAACTCAATAATTCAATAATAGTAGTCGGCCGAAAGGAAAATAAAAAATGCTCTATCTGCAGTAGATTAACAAGGCGCAGTGTTGCTTTACACAATACATGGCCAATAAACCTGACACATTTGGCATTAAATTCTGGGTAGCTGCCAACAAAATACATGTTGAACGCACAACAATATTTATGGAAGGATGAAAGTAGGCAGGCTGGTCAGCGGTTATCGGTAAATATTGTTTTGCGTCTGCAAAAAGGAGATACTAAGTCAGCGTTCAATGTTCAGGGAACAAAACTTGTGAGCTCTGCCAGACATGTTAGCAACTTAACTTGAGACCAAATCAATTGCATTCTTTACTAGCTCAAGCAAAGAAACAAAGAAACCCTGAGAACAATCCAATTGCCTAAGACTAACCTATTAGAGTATCCACTAATTACACACACCCATTTGATTGCTCATTTTCATATCAGGTGATTTTACATAAATGTTTCAAACATTGTAATTTTAATAGCTCCTCCTTGTCCTGCCTCTTGTGTAGTAGAGAGATTATTGAAAAAGGGTTAGGCTATTATGTAAAACGCATTCTATAGGTTATATTGTTCGTTATTTTCTCCGCCACTTTTGTTGCGTTTTTTAAGTTTGTTTTTCAATTGGTGGAACATGTTTGATGTTCTTACTTTGTTCTTTTAAATGTCACTTGCTTTATTTAGTGATATTAGGGTTTTGTGAGCAGGTTGATATATTGTGAAATTGAAAACGTAACACGGACATTGTCCATAGATTGACAGTAAGGTGAATGCGCAAGACAATCTCCATGATATCGCCAGTTCAGTTGCCAAAGTCATTTTGACTTTATATTTTCTTCCTTCCTAAATGTATTATTCCATAAATATTTCTCCAAGGCAATGTTGAACACGATAGTAGAAACTGGGCATAAAACCCAGCCAGACCGGCGTCTTTACACAATGTAGTTACTGCAATCGTTACACCCTGATCTCGAAAACAAAGCAACACTTAATCAAGACACTTTGACACAAGATAATCCCAAATGTTTCGGCCTTGACTTTGGATCTGTACAAGAAGCGCCATCTAGCGACCATTGTGTCAGTAAATACATCCCTGTCTGTAGACCCACAGGCAAATGTTGCCCAGACAGCGCTTTAGAGGGTAACAATGGCTCTGCGCTTCTAGTGGTAACACTCAAATTACAACGGGTGACTACACTGTGCCACAGTAACAGCACTAAATTATATAAAACAGCAGAAACATGACCCAAGCCCCAGTTAATTATTGTGAGCGATCGGTGACAGTGTGATAGATAAAGATCCATCTTTAAACTTTCAATTATTTTCTGGATAACGTTTTACTCTATCTTTATCAATATTAACAGAGGAGATTAGAAAAAAGAAAAACATTTGTGAGACGCAGAACAAATGAAAAGAAGCTGGAGGAGTGCTGGATGCAATCTCTCAAGCATGTTGGAGGCGAAGTGATGGTCTGGGAGTGCTTTGGTGGTGGTAAGGTGGGAGATTTAGACATCTTGTAGAATGGACAATTACTCAATTTGACCCCTAGAACAGGACTATTACCCAAAGCACATTTCCAAACTATGCAAGGACTATGTAGGAAAGATCCAGCCAGCTGGAATTCCATCTATAATAGAGTAGCCAGCACAGTCACAGGATCCCAACCCAATTGAGCTGTTGTGTGAGCAGCTTGACTATTTGATATGTAAGAAGTGCCCATTAATCCCAACCAATTTGTGGGATGTACATGTGTTGAAATTTCTTCAGATTGCCTTAACAAATAATTATAATAATATTGACAACTAGAATGCCAAAGGTATACAATGCTGTTATTGCTGCAAGTGGAGGACTCTTTAATGAAAGCAATTGACAAAATTATTATGTACATTTAAAATAATTATTTCAAATCTTGTCAATGACGATATTACCTATTCATTTTGTTATAGTTATCAGGGTTCCAACCCAGCCTGACGGTTTTCGCCTCATTTCCACCCCCTGGTGGCCGTTGGGCGCAAGTACGGATCAACGTCACAATCACACCCAGTCACCAATCACTCACTCAACGGCCCGCACCTGTCCCTCATCAGTCAATCACGGTTCCTACATAGGTTCCCTGTTCCCATTCCCCTGTGTCAGTACAAACACAGT
>JACXGK010004847.1:0-35638 GCA_016801125.1 Novumbra hubbsi
AAAGGCAGAGGATGGAAGGAAGTGGAAGGCAGATAATGTGAGGAAGTGAAGGGCAGTGGATGGGAGGAAGTAAAAGGCAGAGGATGGAAGGAAGTGGAAGGCCGAGGATGGGAGGAAGGCTGAGACAGAGAATGGGTGGGAGACGCAGAGAGGGAGAGGAATTGTGTGTAAAAAGAGAGATGGTGGTAAACGAGAGACGAAGGGGGAGTGAAAACAATTACCAGGTGCAGGTGGATCTAGAACAGGTGTAGCTAGGCAACTAGGTTTAGTTGGTTGGAGCAAAGGGTCATGGTCCCGGAACATAACTGAAATAAGAAGTCATCATGTGTACAATGTACATTATTATATTGACACAATCGCAATTGGAAATATTGATACAGCAATCTTTTCTGAACCTAAAAATAAATCTTACTGTTCCAAAAACTAAGGTCAATAGTCGGGTCTAAGGTCTTTGGTGATAAGAACTAAGAACTGTAATAATCATAATGATGTTGGGAGAGAGATCTCTCACCCTAAGAAAGAATCAAGCACGAATCACAGAGGAACACACTCACACACACACATGCTCTCTACATCCTCCCACTCAGTGAGTTGCTCAGCAACATGTTGCATTTCACGGTAGAATCCATTGTGGTGTGTGTGTGTGTGTGAGTGTGTAGGTGCCTGTGCTTGCAATACATGGACGTGTTCGGAAACTGCTAAAACATATGTTAATGTGCTTTTAAAGTCTAAAACAGACCAAATCCATGCATTAGACTGAAGGTTCTGTTGCCCGTGAATTAAGCATTTCTCTGCAGACAGGAACAACCAATGGAAGATAAATTGATTCCTGGAGGCCGGAAAAGATAATGATGGCAGTCTAATACAAGACATGAATTCATAGCTGTGACGGTGGTCGGAGGCAGTGAGGTTTTTCCGCCCTGTGTGTGTGTGCGTTTGAGTGTGTGTCATGTGCTAGTTGTGTACGTACACACGCCAGGGTGTGTGTCTCTGTGGGCGTGCATGCATGTGGGTGTTCATATATTTGTGGATGTATTCTTGTATTATTGTCGCTGTGTGTGGTTTGAGGCAGTGATCCTAATGAAGTATGTGGTGATGAGAACTAAGTGCCTTATGAGGAGAGTCCTTCTGAAACAAAGCATATAAGAACGCGGTTCTTTCATTGTGGCTTTTGGGGAGAGTTAGAATGACTCTGTTTTCATCGTCTGAGTAGATTCTCCGGCTCACGTCACATTCATTGTGAATTATGGAGCTGCTGGAGCCAGCCAAACACACTGTGACAGATTAACTAGCACTAACAAACAGAGGGAAGAGACGGAGGAGGCGAGAGAAGGGGAAGGGGCGAAGAACGAATGGAGGGTGACAACAGTCGTGGCAGTACAGGAGAAGATGAGTGAAGGGGGAGAAAGAAAGAGAGAGAAGAGATTAGGTTAGGGAGAGGAAGAGAGGTTAAGGAAAGGAAGAGAGGTTAGAGAGAGGAAGAGAGGTTAAGGAAAGAAAGAGAGGTTAGAGAGAGGAAGAGAGGTTAGAGGTTAGACGTAGTGTGGTGAGAGGAGAGGTTAAAGGTTAGATGGTAGTGTAGAGCGAGGAGCGGTTAAAGGTTAGATGGTTGTGTAGAGAGGAGAGGTTAAAGGTTAGATGGTAGTGTAGAGAGATTAAAGGTTAGACGGTAGTGTGGTAAATGGAGAGGTTAAAGGTTAATCAGATTAAAGAAGAAGCAATGGTTTTCTACGATAATCCCGTAGTTGTCCTACAGGTATATTTGTAATAATTTGATTAAGTAATAAAATATGTTTCCTATGAGGCATTAAAGAGTAGGGTAAGCGGTCACATGATTGGTTAGAGATGTTAAAGGGTGGTTGAAGGAGTAGGGTAAAGAGGTCACAGGGTAGGTTTGAGATGTTAAAGGTGATGGTAGAGTGCTAGAAGGAGTAGGGTAAAGAGATGAGCTGTCAAAAAAGGAGTGTTAAGGGAGTTACTTCTAGCAACCCACACTGAACAACGAAGGTGTTGATGGGGCTATGTGTAAACAACACAGGCAGACAGGTGATGACAGAAGTGGGAAACACATGATGATGAGGAAGAGATTTGAAAGTGAACAAAGCTGTGAGCCCCACAACGCTGACTGAGGCAAGGTTTCAGTGCTTAAAAGGCAGCGAGAGGGGGAACAAGAGAGAAGATAGATGGAGGAAAACTGTGGCCGGGTTATAGGGATGAAGAATGGAGCGAGAGGAAAGGGCTAGGGGGTGAAAAGGGGATCTGACGGAAGAGGTTGTAATTTGTGGGGTCAATAAATCAGGTCACTTTGTCAGCTCAACGCACTTGATCCATGGAGTCGTGCGATACTGAGAGCCTTGTTAGACCACGTGAGCGAGAGGGTGGAAAGGAGTGAGAAGTGGGTCTCACTTTACATAATCATTTACGTAATTCGTCAACTTATTGGCACATACCAAGAGTTGAGCCAAGATAGGGTTGGAGGCTTACAACGAGTGACATGAGTGCATGCAAGGCAACTTCATCCGGTCCTTATCAGTGACTAGACTTATTATTCATGAGGTAAATAATGTTTATTTAGCTACAATTTGCAACGCAAAGCCAAATAATACCAGTGCTTAAAAGTAAGATTTAATAGATCTTCCCCAATCACCCTGGATCGTATGCAGGCACTGAGGCGTTGTGTGCCGTAGAAACTCATCTAGCTCTCGGTAGAATGAACAGGTCTCTATGCCTCCACCAATAACACTGTTCCTATAGTGGGTCTGGCATCTTCGTACTCCATAATACTTTATCATGTTCACTGTCGGCAGCCTATACGATACGTCGCCCATCACTCGCGATTTTTACAAAATAATCTACAGTAATATGTAGTATGACAGTAGTCTGCAATTCATTTCGGGAAATCTGTTGTAGTTTCTAAGCCCTGTGAGTTCCTGTGAGCGAGAGAGAGAGAGCGAGAGAGAGAGAGTGGGCTAGAATTCAGGAGACCAGAGGGAGCGGTAGAGTTATGGAGACCATACAGATAGCGAGAGAGAGAGAGAGAGAGAGAGAAACAGAGCAGGTTATGGAGACCACGGAATGAGAGAAAGTTATGGAGACCTGAGATAGAGTGTTATATGAAGCAGAGTGTGTTAACGACTGTGTGTGTATTGATGATGTGTCAGAAAAGTAATCTCCAGTCACTGTTCAGGTGTTTAGTTCTGTGCGCTCCTTTATCGATCCCCAGGGAAACCAGGAACAAGACAGTACGTTCCAACTCACTGGCCGCATATTGGCGCATCTCTGCCCAGACAACTGTGTAACCACTGGGGATGTGTGTGTGTGTGTGTGTGTGTTCCTGCGTCAGCACATCAGCATGTATCTCTTTTAGCAGACTATAGTCAGGGGGGCAGAGTACTTGGTGATAGCAAATATTGCCCCTCTCATAGCCTCTAGTGGTCCACAGTGTGGGAGATGTCACATATCACACACACAGTTTGGAACGGCTCCAAATGAAAGTAAAGAAGGAATTGGGTACATATGGGTGTGTGTATCTGCGACCGTGTGTTAAGTCTGTGTGTCAGATGTTGGACTTGCTGAGCATGAACATCCTAAGTTAGTGTTCCCCACCGTCAGAGAGATAACTTCCTAATACACTGATTTTGTGCATAAGTGCTTCTGTGTGTGTTTGTGTGTGTGTGTCTGTGTGTGGTCATGTGTGTGTTGGTGTGCGTGCAACAATCTACAGCTCGTGTAAGGAGCTTTGTGGAGAAGATGAGAGTTTGGCTGACAGTTGGTAGAGGATTATTTGTAAGCGTAGAAACAGCCTTAAATAATGTGTTGGTGTGTATATGTGTGTGTGAGTGTGTGAGTGTGTGTGTGTGTGTGTGTGGGCAGCAACCTCCCTCGGTTCCCAGGGAAACGTGGCCATCAAAGCGCTTAGCTTTTACTTTTGATTATTTGACTAATCTGACTCCCAAAACAATTCACAGCTCTGTCAGGAGTTTTGATATTCTACAGTAAATATTGTGTCAGTCTGTTACGGCTTTGCTATGCCCTGCCTAATTGATGATTATTAAATACTTATTAGGGCCCAAATGGGACTAACAAGTGTGGAGATGGATAGACTAAGAAGCCTTTTACGCTTTGTTAGTTTATCTATAAAAACAAATCTTGCGGCCAGCTTTGCATCAGAGAAAATGTGTTAAGTGGTGAAAATTGTAATTACGCTACCTTCCCGAATTTCCACGGTCCACTTTCCTGACAGATACTCCCCGCGGCTGCCGAGGTCTAGAAACGATGTCGCGTTCAGTGTGTATTGGAGTGGAATGGGTGGTGAAGTATGAAGTCAGGTCCGGCTTGCTGAATTAACAGAATGTTTCCCGTTTGGAAACGGGGAAACATCTTAAATTGGCACCAAATCAAGACACTATTATTGCACTTTTATAGCAGATACTGCATCCATATTATGGCCGTTCCAAGATATTTCTGTTCCAAATTTTTTTTAGATAATCCAACATTTTAATGACTTAAAAGCTCATTTGCAGACATGGCCAGGGAATGGAGGACATGTTTCGTGTTGCAAAGACAAGTTCCTGCAATTCAACATGTTTTGAAAAGTCTTGTCTTATATCTGATTGACTCTGTGTATGGGTGCCCGCTTCGGATCAAGGCCCATTGAAACCTACTCTAGAAATGATTATAACGATTCAGACATCTGCTTACCTTTACTTCTCCAGGTGGCTAATCTAATTTACCCACCTGGTTGACCAAATTTAACCACAACTCTTTTGTACCTGTCTGTGAAAGACAGGACCCATTCCTAAGCACTAAAGAGACATAGATCCCCCCCTGAAAAAACAGCTACCCCTGCCGCCCTTTCTACATCCAACTATGTCCAAACCGCACGAGCATCCGGTCGACAGGACACTGACACTGGTATTCTTAACTTTCCAAAGTGGAGATTCTCTCTCTCTCTCTCTCTCTTTCCTTATCCTCATTTGAATCCAATGCTGTCAGCATCACTAACCCACTAGAGCTTAACATTCTTGTCATCTTTCATCCACCAGGGGCATTAGGAGAGTTCCTAAATGAGCTTGACACTTTGTTAAGCTTATTTAAAGATGATGTCTCAACACTCGCAGTGAGTGGTGGCTTTAACCTTCTAACACCTGTCTTTGATTCATTTCTGTCGACATCTCTTTTTAAACTTTTTTCCTCTTTTGACCCCCCTTTCCCAGCACCCACCCAAAGCTGGCAATGCGCTTGATCCTCATGAGATGCTGTAACCCAGTTGGTTTTCCCGCTATTCCACTCCAGGTCTCTGATCACTACTTTGACTCATTCTCTCACCCACTGTCTTCTAACTGTGCTGTTTCCCTATCGGTAGATCAATTTGCCAACCAATCCAAAATGAAGGCTGACAAGATTCCCTACTCTTTCATTCAACCTCTTCAGGCCCCCCTGTTAGTAAACTACTTTATTCCTTGAACTCTTTTTCTCCCTCTCCTCAGATGAAAACCTGTGACTAGTGATGTCTGGGCATCTGACAACATTTCCTCTTCTTCAGACCATCTCTGTAGACCTTATACCTTGCCTAATTTTCCTCATCAACTCCACTGGCTGGGTTCCCTCTGACTTCAAGTCAGCTCGTGTCAGTCGTTTCCTCAAGAAACCAACTCAAGAAACCAACTTAATCCCTCTGATGTACAGAACTACTACAGTATCCCTTCTTCCTTTTCTTTCTCAAACGCTTGAGCATTCTATTGCTAACCGACCCTCTTCTTATTCGTCCCAGAACCATCTTCTGAACTCTTAACCAATCAGGTTTCAAGATAGGTCACTCAACGAGACCGCTGCTCTCTGTGTCACAGAGGCACTCCGCACTGCAAAAGCCAACTCTCTTTCCTCTGTTCTTATCCTCCTTGATCTTTCCTCTGCCTTGGCCACTGTGAACCACCAGATCCTCCTCTCCCCAGTCTCAGAGCTGGGGTCTCAGGTTCTGCCCACTCTGGGTTTGCATCATACATGGCAGGCCGCTACTACCAGGTTGCAGGGAGCGGGTCTTGGTCTGCACCTCCCACTCTCACTACTGGTGTACCCCAGGGATCAGTCCTTGGCCCTCTTTTCTTTACACATGGTCACTGGGCACTGTCATATCTGTGTATGGCCTGTCTTATCATTGCTACGCCTATGATACAACTTTTCTCTTCATTTCCCCATTCCCAGGTTGCAACACGCGTGTCTGCATGCCTGGCAGACCTCTCAGCTTGGATGTCAGCCCACTACCTCAAGCTCAACCTTGATAATATGCTCTTCCTCCCAGGGAAGGCCTGCACGCTCCAAGAGCACAGAACCTGTTATTCTCTGCAAACCGATTTATTCTTTACAACATCTGCAAAATACGAATCGTATACAGGAAGTGGCTGGGACTCGGATCCAGTTAGTTGTTATTTCCCGTCTAGACTATTGCAACTCATTGTTTACCCTGCTTCAGAGTGCAAAGGCTGTCTTGTGTTTAACCTTCCCAAATTCGCCCATGTCACCCATCTCCTCCGCAATCACAATTGGCTTCTGGTAGAAGCTTGCATCCACTACAAAACCATGGTGCTTGTCTATGGTACAGCAAAGGAAACTGCATTGCTGTACCATTCCCATTGAAGCCAAGACAGCAAAGTCCCTGCCAATCTTCTGAAAGCGGCCTAAAACCTACCTCTTTGATGAGTATCCTAATTAACTTGTGTACACCCCATCACCACCACCCAAGGGAATACATCCACTTAACTTTTATATCTCTGATGCTGACTTTGCTAACTAATGGCTTTGATGAAGGAAAGTGTACTTACTATTATTGTCAGATGTTGGTGTTTGAAGACACCTTAAGAGGAAGGCACTCAGAGCTTCTGCTGAAAAACGAAAATGTAAATGAACTAACAAATGTAGATTCAAGCAGTAAGTTAAAACCCTGAATAAGGTGGAACGGCACCCATATCTCTCCTCTTCTGGCTTGTACCCGATTACAGACACACACAAAACGTTCACTCCTAAAGGCCAACCTGGCATTTATTGCCGGAATGATTACAAATACGAGTGACCTTTCAAAGTCCTTGTCCGATAATGATGCTGGGAAAGGGCGACTCGTTATTAATTTAACCTCAACCAGCACGTATAACACTGGAACTCTCCGGCTCCTGCATTCTGCCATTATGGTTCCACCGACATGTACAGTACATGACTGGTCAGGCTCAACTCCGCCTGACTGTGGCTGTGTGTGTGTGTGTCCACTCAGTAATGGCCTCCATGGATAAAAGGTTAAACGGCTTGTCCTTAGTTAGTCCCTTAGGGGAGGCACTTACATTACCACTGAGAAGATACACACACACAGACACAAACAATCACACATTGTAAATCATTTTTTTAGGCCACTAATCAAATTCAAATGTTTTTACTGTCTCAGTATGCGAGAACACTTTGGGTACAGATTACTTTCTTTTCCAGAACTTGAGGCTAACAATGACCCCTGACATGGAGTAGTACCTTGCTACTCTTCTGGAGAAATTATGCTGTTCTTGTGAAATCAGGAGAACAGGCACTCTATAACATTTCCCTGGATCCCAGTATGCTGAGTTTGTGTCCCTGGCTATGAAGCATTTGTGTGTCACAACTTGTTTCCGACATCGTTCTTCTTGATATGATGGAGCTAGAGAAGGTTAACCTTTATGCGATTGGCTAGAGGAGCCTTCTAACCTTGATTTGATTGGCTAGAGGAGCCTCAGAACCTATAGTGCCCAGCGCTGACTGAATACTTTCTACCCTGTGAATCTCCCTTTCTAGTTTAATCTATTTTATAAATTTTTTTATTCTCTTATTTTCTCTTCTTTCTGTTTTTATTTTTCACTGTCTCTCTTCTTCTCTTTAATACTGTGTCTCTGTTTTTCACACACATACACACAAACACACACACAAACACACACATACGCACACATACACACTGTAATCTACTCTATCAACATTGGCTTTGCTGTCATTCGGCTGGGGCTGGACTCACTTCATGCTGACTCAAAATGAAATATTGTTTCGCGCGTGTGTTCCCGTGTTTCAGTGCCAGCGAACACAGGCCTCTCGTGAGTCGTTCTTCATGAGCACACACAGACACACACCTCGTTGGACATATTACTGCAGGTGTGCTGTGCTTTTAATGTCGGAGCTCCATATCGAGGCCAAAGCTTTCAGAGAGGAGAGAGGAGGGGAATGGAATGGCTAGAGGAGGAGTGGGGAGGGGAAGATGGAGAGAAGGGAGGGGGATGGGGGATAGGGGAGAAGAGGGGGGAAGGAAATAAATAAAGCGGAGAGCTGTCCTTGGAAACCAGCATACCCACACCTGGCTACCAAGCCCCCCCCCCCCCCGCAGTCCAGGAGATGACATCAGTCCTGATGTTCCTTCAGGGGCAACTGGGAGGGCTATTACTGGGAAGTGGGCTCGTGGCGCGCCATGGAGTGCGGCAAACATGACGGACGGGTTGACTCATCACCCACGGGTGGATTTAGTCTCGTGAAATATTTAGTGAATGACAGGGTGCAGTGGGAGTTTAGTACACGACTGTCCCTTTTTGTAATTACGGTTATCCGTGATTGCGGAGATGTTTCTTAAAGCCGGCAGCCCGATCAATGCGAAGCACTCTTTGTTTCAAAAAAAGTAAAGAGAGAAGTATTAGTTAAGCTTCCTGCCAGGGTTGTATTCACGTTGCTTTCCCTTCCCTCTCCAATGCCCTGACTTGGCTGCGTTGGCTGTAATCTAGGTTAGCGTTGGGTGCGGACCTCAGTGTTTCACTGCAAAAGCCAATGAAATAAATAATGAACACAAGTATTGGCACTCCTAAAGAATATTTGAAATAAAATGAAATAAGATGCCATCTGATATGAAATGATATGCTTTTTTGTTGCTCTCAGTCTCCAGGAACTGTATTCACGCCTTTCACTGATCCTGTTACTTTGGGCTATGTAAATAAGGTGGCATGCATGCAAAGTCCCTTTAGCATCCATTTCCATGGGTGAAGCCAAAGAACTGTCAGCTGAAAGGCAACAGATGGTCGTTGACCTACACGGATCAGGTAACTTTTTAAAATACCACTAGGCACGGCCGTGGCAATAGTTACAAAGTTTCAAAAGTCTGGAACCGTTTCAAATTTGCCAGGAGGACACATGTGCACATTGCCCCTCCTGTGCACTATGAGGGAGAGGATGGGGGGGGGAGTCCTAGCATCACAGTGGATGCCACCCCAATGACGACAAGCTGTTGCAAGACAGAAGATTGCAGCGGCGGCTCTTGGCCAAGCGTTACTGGAACTCAGACCGGAATCGCATGCAGTGGCCGAGCTCACCGTTGGCTGTGGTTGGGGACCAAAGGGAATATAAGAACATTTACCTGATAGACGCAGGGAAATATAATGGAGGATCGTTGATTCGTTGCGGTTGTTTGGGTACTTCTGGTCCAGGGGCTCTCGTTGAGAACGATGGCATAATGACATCCTCCGAGTACTAGGATCTTAACCACGTGGACAAGAGATGTAAAAGGAAAGCCTTGCCGAAATATCAGAGTTACTGTGCATTTTATTATTTTACTTGAGAAATTCGATTGAAAGAAACCGACGGCGGTACTGGCTGGGAACACACATGCATGCGTGCTGTCACACACACACACACACTAAACTGTAAATGCTAGAGTGCAAAGGCTGTCTCGTATAGCCTGAAACACATTTGTCTGAAGCCAAACCACCATATGAATCTTGACTGCGGTGAGTGTGTTGGTGAAGAGTGTGTGAGCCTGTGTGTGTGTGTGTGTGTGCGTTTGTAGTAAAATGGGGGCACAGACAACTGTAGCTACCCTGGGGTGAGATAAGGAGAGAAGTAAGACAGCTGAACTCATTTTGGATAGAGCAGTATGTGAATGAAATGTTGAAAAATGGAACACATCCGTGCCTCCTCAGATGGGAGATTGTGTTGAAGCTGGAATCCATATTTGGTCAAACTGTACAGTATGTATTTTGAAGGTTTTCTGGCACAATGCCGGATGCTCATCCACAGTTTCATTGGAAAAAACTGTAACGAAAGTGATGGGGCAAACTGTGGTATTGTTTTCCCTTATGGAGGTTTCACTTCAAAGAGGCTCTCTGGATTTCACACACGGTAACAGATGTGAAAGGGCAAATTGATGTGGGACACTGATGTGAAAAAGTCAGTGAAAAGCCCTCAACGCTTTTTTCTTGTGTTATTTCCCAAAGATGTATTTTAACGTTTGCTGAAAATCTAAATGATTTGTTATGAACTTCTTCACCCAACTATCAAACACATCTTTTGTTTTAATTGAAATTTTCCCAAAATTGTCTGCCTGTGGATTCTTTTGTCTCTGTGTGATAATGGCACAGAATGTGGCTAGAGTGGGAAACGTTTAAGCGCAATCACAAGGGACAAGATAAACCCAGAATCCCTCTGTAATTACTGCATCTCAAAACCAGATGGATTTACTCTCCCGATCTCCCTGCTTTTGTTTTAGATTTGAGAACAGTCAGAATGGGAAGCTTCACGAAGCGAGTGCCATAATGAGGAGAAGATAGTGGAATGGGATTATTGGATAATTCCTTCCATTGATTGTTGTATCCTCAGAGCTACTCATTGCTTGCCTCTGTCTTCCAAAAATTTATTCCACAGGACCCAAGAAAGCAGCCCTCAGCTGACTTTCAGGGGACTAAATAGTTCATAGTTCTAAGGATAGTGTAACCTCATAGTTAAATTACAGTTTTACCCATAGTTAAAGGGATAGTTCCCCTCTAAATTATTCTTGACTTCTCTAGGCGACTTTCCGTAATAATTTCTTCACAAACCTTTTTATATGAAATTAATAGCCCACAAAAAGATTCTGGTCCAATTACAAGACATTGCAAGGTTTTTGCTAACCCTAACCCTTACTGACCAACTTTATCTGTCTGTCTTTATTTCAGCTTGAAGCAGGTCCAACAGTGAATCACCTTAATCTGAGACCAGAAGAAGTGTGGAGAATGGAGAAAAACGGGAATGTGAAACAAAACTGGAAATGCTAAACATGGGAATTCAGAGCTTTGTTTACCCAAGACTCACTATGTTTGTATTGGTTCCTGGAATTCTGGAAGACTGAAAGATTTCTACAGAGGGCTCAGGAATGTGTGTGCGTGTGTGTGTGCATGAGTTTATTAGACTGTGTGTGTGTGCACATGTGTGTACGAGTGCACTTAACTAATCGTACAATGTCTAGGAGGTTATTGAGCACCTAAGTGTTTTCGTGAGTACTTTCAACCCACAGCCACAAAAATATTGGACATGGCCGCCCATCGCCATAATGCTGTCTGTCCAAAATGACGCCCAATTCTATTTAAAGTGCACTCCTCATAGGGCTCTGGTCTTGTAGTATTGTACTATATATAGACTTTTGTTGACCACAATCCTACAACCTAACTGATGTCAGCGTTACACAGAGCGTGATAACCATTATAATGATAGTCATACAGCATCAAAACCCCTACAGCCCAGACAGTCAGGGCTGCAACACTTGTTATATTGCAGTGTTGTGTATATATATACAGTGTATGTGTATATATATGTACATATATATAGATATAGATATGTATGTATATAATATTACTTTGCAGCTGGTGTACAGTCAACTGGTGTACTGTTCCAGTGTAGGTGATAATATTACAGCTACTGATTACAGATCAGTCATTATTGCTTCGTTTATTTTGTCGTCATTACCTTTGTAAATGTTTGATGTTTGTTTTTCTTTTAGCGAAAATGTTATATTTCCCCTGATCTAGATACTAATTGTTTTCGTCTTGAGTCTGACATCTTCTTACCAAGCTCCTGTTCATGCACACACAACTAATACCTTCTCTTCACTGAGGGAGATGAAAATGGAAAAACTGGCGGCTGCTGAAGATCTCCACTTAATTCAGACCAGCATGGAGGCTTGATTCGATAGCTCAGGAGGACAGGGCTGTATTCCAGGGAGAGCTTAATTAGCTTAGCTGCATAGGTATGTAGTAGAGGAATTGCCTCCCAAGTCCACAATAGTATTCCCCGTTTTCAGACAGCAAAATACCTAAATGTAAAATGTTTGAAGGGTGTTTGTCTTTCACTGCAAGCATATGGTCTACGTTTACAGGTTGTGGTGTACCTTGAAAAAGTATTTGATATAGAAATAATTACCTTTCCGGACAAATAATGAGTAGGATTATTTTGTGCTTTTTTATTGTTTTATTTACACGTGCATACAATCTGTTTTCCAAACACCTGGAGGATATCTGTTCTGCAATGTCTGCTTTCAATTAGTAGCCATAAACATACAGTATATGGCTGAATTAATTGCTCAATTATTGATCATTCAACCCGGATAGACAGGGATATGTACTGCCATTTTTGGTGAATCTGAATTTTATATTATAAATGGTTCTTCAATGTAGCCTATTTAAAACACCCTTGACTATAAAGCAAAACAAACAACTAAACCAGTCGCACCTGTCAAAAGCCTCTCTCAGTTCATACTCAAGCTCAGTAGCAGCACCCTGTCTTGAAATGAGAGTTACAGATTGCAACTTCAAAGAAGCACACAACAAAAGTCAGTCGTTTAAATGTTCTCCTAAACTTACTTGCTATCTTTGGCCAAGTCAACATTCCTGTGTTTAGTATCTTTGTTATTAATGATGTCATAGACACTTGACAGTGTCAATCAGAATCCCTTTTCTCCGAGAAGATACATGAGACAACACCATTTACCATATTACAGCCATATCGACATGCACTAGCCCCAGGGGTACTTGGTTGAAGGTTCTATCCACTGAACTCAAGTCCGTTTTGGGTATCCTGAAGCCAATGGAATGAAGGACTTACTGTATTTCAGGTTCAGTAACAAAGTGTTCGTGTTCACCTTGAGAACGCCATGCAACTCTGCCACTATGAATAGTCCTAAGGTAAGAGATCAATGCATTCTGTGGGGGGTGCCGCAAGGACACGGTTATTTGCTACCAATCAAGACTTGTCAGGCGAGAAGCCCAAAGGGCATGTTCAGCTACTGTTTAGATACATTCTTTCTATGCCAAATAGGCAAGAGACTGATTTTTTTTTTTTTTAAACAGCACCATGCTATGCTGTTCTACTATTTGTTTGTTTTTTGAGAGTTCAAGTTACAGTCATGTGAAAAGATAAGGACACCCCATGAAATATTTTGTTCTTTTTTTTTAAATATCACATATCAATATTTGATCTTCTTTCAAACCATATGTATAGATAAAGGTGACGTAATTGAACCAGAAACAATGCAATTTTAACCATGATATCATTTATTTAACAAAAGATTTACAAAGTTGCCTACTGAGGAAACTATTAGAACACCCTAATATATGGTTTGCCCCATTGGCTGAAATAACCTTACTAAGATGTTTCCTATAACTGTTGACCAATCTCTGTCATCGACTGGGATAAAGTTTTTCCCACTCCACCAGGCAGAATGTTTTCAGCTGTGTGATATTCCTTGCTTGCACAGCCCGTGTCAAATCTCAATAGAATTAAGATCCGGGCTTTGACATGGCTATTCCAGAACTCTCTGTTTCTTTCTTATGAGCCATTCCTTGGTAGATGTACTGCAATGTGGTATCACATTTTCCTCAAGCACCCTTTGATGCAATAAAGAATTCATAGTGGATTCTATGTTAGTGAGCTGGCCAGGCCCTGCTGCAGCAAAGCAGCCCCAAACCATGACATTTACACCCCCACGCTCACAGTTGGTTTGATGTTCTTGCGCTCATATGCTGTCTTTGGGTTGTGCCGTACATGTCTTCTGTTACTGTGCCAAAAATGTTACTTCGGATTCATCTGTCCAAAGCACAGTGTTCCAGAAGTCCTGCTCTTTGTCTCTGTGTTCTTTGGCAGAGCATCTCTTGCTCTGATGCATTTTTTGACAGCAAAGGTTTCCTCCTTGCACACCGTCCATGCAAATCAAAGTTGTGAATGTACTTTGACATCTACTGTGGCAAGTGCTACATGTAGGTCCCGAGATTACATTTTAGGATTGTTGGAGACTTCTTCCCCTGCTTTTGGGCTGAACTTGCTAAGACGGCTTGACCTGGGCATGTTGGGAGTTGTTTTAAATGTTCTCCAAATTATTTCCCAGACAGTGGAATGGCTGTGGAATGGCTGTGGAACTGTAAAGTTCTGGAATGTCCATTTCAAAGCCCGGATCTTACACCTATTGAGATGCTGTGTGGGGATTTGAAACGGGTTGTGCATTCAAAAAAATGCACAAGCATCACACAGCTGAATTTGTTCCTCGGTAGGAAATGGCATCTTTGTAAATCTTTTGTTAAATAAATAATATAATGGTTACAATTAAAATTATTTTTGTTCAATTACATCTTCTTTGTCTATTGATGTTGTTTGAAAAAATATATAAAAAAAATTATAAATATTTTATGGGGTGTCGCAATTTTCCTTGATTGTGTTTATTTTTCTGGTTAGCGGAAAACACATTAAAAACCCTCTATTGTTGCTTTGTATTATAGCTGTGATTTCACGGTTTCTGTCTGAACTGTGTGTGACCTGATTAGATATTCAGTTTCATGTCCGACATGGTAGGGGATATTATTTTTTGCAGTCAGGACTTCTAAACAACCATGCCGATGTGAGATTCAAGAAAAAGGTTTTAATGGAGTAACACGTTTTCTGTAAATAAGCGGTAGCTGCAGGTAAACTAAGATGGTGTAACACTTTACATCAGGACCTGTGTTGAGTTGTGATTCCAATGAAGAGCAAATTAGTTACTGTTATTTAGAAAATGATTATATCAGTGCTACAGAGATAATAAAATACATGGTAGGAAACTGCATAATGACTGGTCCTCAATGTCTTGTCTTGTCTCTAAACAAAATTACCAGTGTGTCTCAGTGGTTGAAAATATGTCAGCACAACCATATTACATCCATAGCATTGTAACTGGTTGAAGTGATATCACATGTGACATCACTCCAGCCAGCATTGCCTGCTTTTGTGAAAAATCAACAAATCCCATAGAAATGTGTCTCAACTTTCTCATTCTCTTGGACTTTATTGGAATCCTATATGTGAACTCAGTGTAAGACCTGAATTCAAGTCTCAGTTAGAGTTTAATCTGTTTTTCAGTAATGATGTAAATGCTAGTTTTACTTAAAAGAACTAAAGACCTTACAAACATGGTAACATTTTGTCTACATTAAGTTCTATCTACGAAGTTCTCCCAGTGTTACCTGCAGTGTTATATTATAGCTGGATTGTTCAGGCATGCAAACTGATTCTATAATCAGTTGCAGATGCACAGACAGACTCACGTCTTGCTAAACACAAATGGCAAAAACAATAACACATAATATTGTTTAATAGTTTCCATTTTCCATTTCCATTTTCCTGAGAAGTAGCCTGGCACTAAAACTAGGGATGCACCAGATATCAGTCAGAAATCGATATTGGACAAATATAAGCAAAAACTTAATATAGGTGTAATATAGGTTTAAATGTGGACAATTATTTCTGATCGATTGTGGTTTCATCTGAATTGACATCCAATATGCTACAGTAATTTTTCAAATGTTTTTGTCATATATCCTATTGTTTTATTTTTATTAATTTGTCTATGTGGCAGTTTTGTTGAAGTCAAATAACTTAATCACTACATATAGGCATTTTGTAATTACAATTACATAAAGAGAATGTATATTTTTTATGATATAATTTATGCATTTTCCATTCATTATCACTTAATGTCTTGTCATTTAATGACAAGTGTCTTATCATTAAAATGTGATTGAGATTGCATTTGTTGAATTTAGAGTCATTAGCTGAAGCAACAGCTATAAAACATTGCATAATTAGCATTTATTAATCAACTAATAGTATATCTAATATTGTTCATGCTTAAGAGATGAAACCAACGGATTCACATGTTTAGCTGTCCTAATTTACAATTGTTAGATATGTGTTGACATCAATCAATCAAATGTATTTATAAAGCCCTTTTAACCTCAGCAGTTGTCACAAAGTGCATTTTATAAAACACCCAGCCTGACAACCCAAGGAGCAGGCAATGACAGTGTTGAAGCAAAGTGGCTAAGAAAAACTCCCTATAGGGCCAGATTTAAGAAAGGAACCTAGAGAGGAACCAGGGTCAGAGGGGTGACCAAACCTCTTCTGGCGGTGCAGGGTGATGTTTAAAGAGTAAGTAATAATTATTAAATTCATATGGGCTGTGTCCAGAGTCTATGAAGCCTAATCTGAGTCAGAAGTGCGACCAGATGGGCAGGACAGGGACAGTCCAGGGTAGGTTGAGAAGGGGGTCAGCAGGGTGGCAGCTGGAATCGTCAGGTATTGTCTTGATCTGCAACACAACCAAGTGGGCTCGGGACAAGGTCTTTTGAGACGGGTTCTCTAGAGGTGTGGGCCAAGACCTCAATGTCCTCCTATCTTGAAACTGAGAAATGATAGTGCACCCCCCCCCCCTTTCCAGCACAATAATATAGCAGCATAAAAACCTTGTCATAGAACTGTTCAAGCTAGAGATCAAACCAACCGATATGCCCTGCAGTGTCTCTACCATACACCCTGCCCTAAAACTGTCATTCTGGCCACTGCAAAACCCCACACTTCACATTCCTTGTGTGCTCCACACAGTCATTAAATATGCCGTTGAACTTTCTGCACATTTAAATGTGAAATTGCCCGCAGGGATGTCCATTTACAGCCTGGGGCATCTTAAAACTCACCGCACCTCAATCAAGAAACGAGAAAACATTATAATAAGCAAACCTGTATTTACAATAATACATCAGAACACAGGTGACACGCCAAGAGCCCGTAGTGTTTTGCACTGTCATCTAACATTGACATGCCATGTAGCTCTGAGGCCTGGAACCCATTTTCTTTGACGATGTTAATTAATATGCAGCAGTATAGTTACAGTATAACAAATGTTTTTACCTATACATGCTATTATATTTATGAATAATTACTTTGGCTACTTACTCTCCAGCCAGGTAAAGTGGGCCTGCTTTCTGCACTGCTGAGTGCTCACTGAATAATCCCTTGTTTTAGATTCTGTTAATAGTTTGCTAGTGACAAAAACCTAGCTAATGATGTTATGTAATTAATAACTCTGTGGAGAGAACAGCTTTTTGGATAGTTGATGCTGTGTGACTATTTTAACTGTGCAATTATTAGGCCAATCATTTATTCTGGGCAACCTTAAACCTTTAACTACCTACTTATTGTGTAACAACTGTAGATAGATAGTGACCAGTGGTAAGCTTTAGCATTGATGCTAAATATCAAAATAGGCTACCTTGACAGATGATACATTATCATCAAATTAAATTAGAGACATTTTTATTAAACTGACAGGAATAAAAGTAATTCATCAGTAACATCTGCTCTACCGGTATTATTTCCCTGCTGTCTTCATAATAAAAAACAATAAAGAATGTACCTCATTCAGTGTAAGATGTGCACACCCAAGAATACAATTAAACAGCGTTAAATGAATTAGTTTAACTAGTGGAGCATTAGTGAGTGTTGCGACAGCTGGGCTTCAGCGAGACACATCTTGATCGGGCTGCAGTTATATGCACTGATTGATTTATTTCCATTTTCCAGTAAAGAAGACATTTCAGTCTAAGAAATGACACCTTGTAGATATGATCTGTCATCAACAAAAATTCAAACACTTAATCAGTAATAGACTACCTGTCTCAGCGACTTACACTGCTTGACATGGTGTCAGGTAATACAATGTTACATTTAAGCTGGTCTAATCATGTAACTGGGCACACTTAAACCCAATGTTATCACCAAATGGCAGTGATTGCTTCTTATAACAAGTTTCTCATTAGGATATGAACAGCCTCTCTTTACAAACAAATGGTATTTTCTAAGTAGGTCAAATCATCCAGCAGAGGGCTAGATGTGAATCTCCAAATTCAAGGTTGAGATGTATCCCTCTGCTAGCTGAAATGTGAATTGGTTTTCAGGGAAAAATATTGTGCTTTTTGATAGTCTTATGAGGAATATGTTGATGTTGGGCTTACACGTTCCATGTGGAACAAATGGTCAAGCTGGAATGGAAGCATTACCGGTACACGTCTCCTGGCGATGATTCTGTGAGATATGAGAGATTATTAGTAGGTCTCAATGCTGTGGTTGAATGGTATGCGGGTGGGTGGATGTAAGGTCCTGTATGCTGATGAGTGTGTGAACTGCTGAGGAGAGTGGGACTCTCTCCGAAACAAAACCAATAGAGATCTTGTTGCGGATGATGGTGATGAAACACTCTTTCTCCTTCAAATCTCAGATCTTAGTTTCCTTGTTTCATTTATCCTCACTTTGTGAATCTGATCTGTAAGGCGGGGCCACGCACTTCTTTGCACACACGAACACATATACATCTGATATGGCTCCTTATCTGTCAACAATCACTCTTTCTCTCACACACACACAAACTTGCGATTGTAAACACACACGCACACCTGTGACATTTAAATCAGATGCATCCCCTGGCGGTCCGGTAGAAGAGTAATGTCCACAGACCCTGGCGACTAGCACACATGGAGGATTAAAGATAAGGGTAACAACGCTAATAGGAAACCACTGTGGATATGGCGATACACCTCAGAGCGTTAGATGTCTTCACAGCAATCCAGAGGATCACAGAGGCACCAGGCGTTTCTCACTTACTAACACGTCTGTCACATGACCACGTCGGAAGTATACCAACGGACAATACTGCAATGAAACAGAGAATGGTGACAGTTCTGTTAAGATATCATGTGTTCAATAAATACCTCCATTATGTCAACGCCAGTAAATTATACTGGTGCAACGTGATCAAGGTTAAGGTGGTGACAGGTCCACTGATGGGCAATACATATTTTGTCCAATTCCACCGTGGCATTAGAGGCCAATTAATTTGGTGTTTCTGAAGGTGATGGGTTACACCTGAGCTCATGTATTATTGCTATTAAAAGGGGTGGGAGGGAGACATATCCTATTATGTTATTTTAGTGTAGTGTAATAAAAGGATGTCTTTGGAGGATGGCGCCAGGCTCATGGAACCAATGCGGTAATGAGTATTACATCAACAACACAATGGGAACCCATTATCTTACATTAGATGGACCATCTGCTGATAACTACTTGGTATGTAAAACTGTGTGTAATGAACTGTAACTTTATTGCTAATAAAGGGAATTACTTTATATGGTAATAAAGGGAATTACTTTAAAGCATGAGAACGCATTCTTCATTACATTGGTTACATCTTTGATATAACATTTTAAATGTAGCCTATTAGCCTTTTGTTTTAAACATGTTCTTGTATAGACTTTCTTGTGGTATACATGTTTTGGTATGGACTCTCTTGTGACAGACATGTTAAGGTATGGACTCTCTTGTGGTAGACATGTTTTGCTATGGATTCTATTCTGCTAGACATATTTTGCTATGGACTCTTTTGTGCTAGACATGTTTTGGTATGGACATTTTCATGATACAAAATATGGAGTCAGATGGAATGTTACTAGACTAAATGTAGACTTTCTACCCAATTACCCTTCTGTCACAAAAACTGAACACTTATATCATCGCTTATAACTTCTACAAAATTCTGGTATAATTTTTAATATACAACTTCTTGTAAAAAATATTTTGAAAGTGTGAATACAATCCTAATGCACATATATGAACGGCACATGAAAAAATATTATAAAGAAAAGAGTTAAGGGGTTGTAATGATTCTTTGTAAGCAAACTAGGACCCAGATGCAGAACTCTGTAGTTGTACTTCCATTTAAAGGCGTGCAGAAATGCATTGTGCTACGAGTCCTATAAAACTGGGGCATTTAGAGGACGGGGAAAAACAGGACTCTCCAGCCTGGCGCTCAGGAGGACGGAGAGCTGATATGCAGAGGTGGTGGCGAGGCCATGCAGGTGGTGGAGATGCAACGGACGTAGACGTCAAAGTGGCTGTAACCTTCCTGTTGGCACCATGATTAGCTGTGAATTAGCTGTGAATTTGGATTAAACACTTTGTGTATTTAGCGGCCTCATCTCGCACACATAATTAGCTCTACTAATTGACTTCATCTTACCAGGTAAACCTGTAGGTGACAAGGATGAAGTGCAGAACATCTAGAGAACATAACGTTGACCCTTATGCTACATTTTCTGGCACCAGTGGTTTCTTTTCACATTGTCTCATGCAGCTCGGTTCCAGCAACAACTCTCAATGCAAAACCAAGCCAGCCAGCCAGCTAAGAGCAGCTTAGCTCAGTTCGGTAGTGTGAAAAGCTGTACACTATAATAGCCTCCTTGTGATGTCTGTATACCAGAGTCCTCCAGGCCACGCTTGACGAGAGGAGCCTTTATTCTCTGTTTTCCTGTGTTTGAGACTTGAAAAGGACAAATCATACAACAAGGATCTTTGTTCCGCCATGAACATATACACACAATAAAACAAAAACACACACAAAACATTATGAACACATGCACACAATAAAACAATAACCCCCACAAAACATCATGAACACATGCACACAATAAAACAAAAACACACAAACCCACAACCGTTGCTGGCCCCCTTTGTAAAGATGTGCAAAACAAAGCTTTTAGAAAATGTCATTGTTGTACTTCAGCTTGTTCATACAGTAAAACAATTATAGAAATCTAAGCTTTAATTCAGTTAAGACTTCCTGTTTCTAGGGGCATACATATGAACGGAAATTCATGCCAAACCCCATCGGTCATCTAAGGTCTTCAAAAATACAGACACCACCGTGTCAACTAAGCATTTTGGATGTCTTGCTAGAAGAAAGACCCTACTCTAAACAAGACTTAAATCTCAGTGACTAGTGTTTGCTAAACATCGTTGGCAACAGAGTTCTAATGTCAAATGGGAGCAGATTCTCAGCAATTTATCATAGGGGTGGCATCTATTTGTATGGAGACGTCTTGTAAAAATAGTATAAAAGTGTCTTGTACTTGTGCACAGAGTAGTATAAATGACAAAACACTTCAACACATTACAATAAATACAGTATGAATAGGTGGTCTGAATGATAAGCTAAAACAAGTGTGCACCTGTAAAAATACTCAAACCTCCATTTAAAGTGTATAATATTAGTCTTTACAATTGTCTTTACTAATAATATAATGAATATTAATTATGTATAAGCCAATTTAAGGGTGAGTAAACTCCGCGAGTTGAGAGCTCATGATTTTTGACAACTAAGTAAATGAAGCCTGTGAAGTAGGATACATATTAAATCGCTCTCCACCTTCCAATTGAAAAGTGAGCTAAGTAGTATCAAAATCTGGCAAAAACGGCCTTTACGCAACTTATATTTTACGTGCATTACACCACGACCCGCTTTCAAAATTGCTAATCAATAAGTTTTGTTAGATGGCGATAGACATGATTAAAATAAATATATAAGCTGTGCTTAAAAGCGCAGTAATGGTGTGGTCTAAAAGGTGCCGAAAGCACCTAAATATTAATTCCAAATATAGACAAGCCAGAGATGAAGCTATCACGAGCACCCTCACAGGAGAAAAATACATTTCATTTTGGTTAACAAAAACGAGATCATCCCAATATATAAAGGCACAGGCAAAGACCGTGGTGAGGTGCCTGGAGACGTGGGCATTCTCAAAATGTGTTAATTATCAAAACGGGTTTCATGATTCTGTTCTCCCCTCGTTCTTACATTTCAACAGATATTTCCATCCACCAGTTAAACTGCTCGAACAATAACGAGTGTGCGATACGCATTTTACACTTGCTTCCATACTGTGCACAACGCTGCTCCAAAAAAAATGTTGTAGGCAATTTTAACATTGTAAGCGAAACGCGGTGTTATGTTGCGTTGGCCTTAATTGATATGACGATATGATTAGGCTAATGAGGCAATAACTGTGGACTGGACTAAAATGTGACGAAAACGTAAGTGCAGTTTGTTTTGTCATTATTCAAAGAATATAAATATATCTAAAACTGAAAAATATTTTTATCAAAATTACTAAAACTAGACAAAATAATCAAACGTGCCAAAATGAACGGTGCGCGACATCACTGCTGGCTCCAGCAGTAATCCTATAATTTCTTGTTCTTATCTCCTCCCAGCTGCCAGTGAACATTGCTAACGCAATTGTGCTTTTCTAGTTTCCACTTTTTTTATTTTACTTTTTCATTGATGAATATGTATAGTTAAAGGTAGACAGCCATTAGGTTGTTGATGTAGCAGGCAGTGGTATGAGATTATAGATGGAGATTTTAAGAGGTTTGGGGGAGGGGCCACTTTACAGGACATCTCTGCCAAGTCTGGGCGGAAGGATTGTCGATTAGTATAATGGATGTCTGTCTGACAGGAAACAACGTCACTGTGAATGGCATTTACTGGAAGTATCACCAAGTAGACAACAATTGACATTTTCCATGACAGAAATAGATGTTTTTGTCTATAACCGGGATTTTAACTGCCACAGACACAAACCTGTCAAGTTCACTTGACCTATGCTTCAAATCTGAGATCAGCATGAGGGATGAAGTTTAAGAAGTCATAGGCGGTCAATGTAGTTTGACATTTTCTTTGATTATCAAATGAGCCCTTAATGTATTATTAAATGTTTATCTGTATAAGGGACACAAACTCTAATCTACTTCCTTGACAAATCCCCTGGTTCAGATCGACCGACCAATACTTTGGAGGAAAATTTTAGGGGAAGAGGGGGGTACAAAATGCAACATGTTGTCTGATTGAATCGTTGTTCCATTTGATAAGCATAAGTATCCTGAAAGAATCTGCTGAAAGGCTTTATTCAGCATGTAATTGTACAAGTAACAGCTTGGAAAGGCTCTTTAAGTAATTGATGGTACTAAAGTGTCAGAGACCTTTTAACAATATCCCAGTGCTGGCAAGTGACCATTTTTTCTTTTTACCACAGTGCTCACTACATGAATGATCAAAATAAATGGTTTCTTAGGACCCCCAGGGCTCCCATTTTACAATTTCCTAAATATAAAATAAGATTTGTAAAATACAGAAAAGATACTAGTCAAACTTCAAAATGTAGGTTCCAAAATGCAATAAAAAAATATTTTGCCATTGGTAGTTGGTCTAGCCAGCTGTATGTGCTTCGTAGCAGTAATCATGTCAGAACATGGACCCGGCAGTCAGGGCCCGTGCTGAGGGGCTCTGGCCATCAAGGGGAACCCAGGGATGTTGTCATTATCCCTCAGTTATTAGAGTACATTTCCTAAATCACTGCAAAATGTTTTGAGCACGGTTTGCATAAAATCTCTTCCAATGTGCATAATGTGTCTTAAACTGCATAATGTGTCTTAAAAATGCATAAAAATCTTGCGGTCAAGTGGGTGGACACCAAAAATGTTGCATCTAGGGGGGGGGGGGCGTTGGGGTCCCAAACATATCTCAGTTAGGGCCTTTCACAGGGACAGTGCTGACCTTGATGTAGTCATATCAATACATATGTCTGCTAAAACCATGTGTTCTCTCCTTGTCTTCTGGCCTCTATCTTTGTCATTTCCTGTCCATTCTGTATACCTTATATTTCCAATTCTCTCTCTTTTCCAAATACATACACCCACACGCGCACTGCACACACACACTGCACACTAACCTTACATTAAAGTCATTTAGCCGCTACTCTCATCCAGAGCAATTAGGATTAACTCAAGGGTGACAGCAACCATTCAGATACTTGTTAGATGCTCGAACTTACTTCTAAGATATCTCCAGCGCATGCCTGTTCACACATCCCCATCCGCTTCAAACAGGAATTCATTATTAGCAGCCAAGATATTATTTGTGTTTCTCGTTTTTCTTTTTACCTGTTTATTTTTTCATATACATCTGTAACGAGGCAAGTCAAATTAGATGTGATTGTTAGGTATACTGTTTAAGGTTTAAGGCCCATCTATGATCCATTTCATATCCTCTAGACCCACTCTTTACATAAGTGATCTGGTGCATTTCATAACAAATGGTGGCATGTTGAGGGTAGTTCACAATAATATGAAATGTTCTGGCAAGGCTATATACCATATTGTTCTCCCCTAAAGCATGCACGTATCAGGAATGGATAAAAATAGAAGCTGTATGGGTCTGTGTGCAGGTGCTGTACGTGTACTGTCACGGCTCTCAGGAAGTTGTAGTGCCTTCTCACTGTAACCATTAAAGTGTTTGGTTGTTAACCAAACAGACAATGTGTTAGGATTTGCACCCATTTGCTACAGCTGCAGAACAGTCTTACATTAACAGGAAATGTGAGTTGTCGTGCGGATTATAACTAATACCGTTTTCATGACGGGGAAATTAAGTCTGATGTTCTGAAGTTGAATTTACCAAACTTTCATCCAACAGCATAATAAAATAAAGATAAAGAATCAGTAGAGCATTGCTTAATTGTTCCCTTGTTGTCCTCAGGGTGCATGAATGGATAAAGGAAGTTCATGGTTTCATGATTCCCATTTTGTTTGGCTGCCTACCTCCTAACATTAGTGTGTGTGTGTGTGTGTGTGTGTGTTTGTGAGTGACTGGTTCTGTGACTGGTTGTGACTGGTTCTAGCTAGCTTTGCTCTAGTCAACCTATGACAGGCTCAAGGTCAGTCTGGGATCCAACAATAGCAGATGCCTTATGGCTAGAACCATTGAGAGCACAGGTACTAGAGTGTGTGTGTGATTAGATGAAGGCAAATGTAGTAATCTCTATACTTTGCACTGCTCATTTCAGAGGAAATTGCATGTTGGAAACAATTTCCGATCCAGTGTATGTGTGTGTGTGTGTGTGTGTGTGTGTGAAAGTAGCGGGGGGAGTTAGGACAGGATGCCGCTTCGGACCAAAGGGATGCAGATCGTTTTTGGAGTCGGGCCACTGAAGTTATACAGAGCTTTAAAGCTGTGGATAAGTTCTGTTTGGCTTGGAGGTGGAAGCATTGCCGTGTCCTGACGGTTTCAGTCAGGAAGTACTGTAACAGCGCGATAAACCTGCCATGCAGTACTATAGAGAACAGTGTATGTCTTGGCTAGCTGGGGTAATGGAATATTTTTCCTCTTCCACACCACCTGGTGTAAAGGGGCTTTGATGTCATGGAGCTTGGCCCTGGTGTCGAACCCGACTGTTCACACTACCCTCTGAAGTGCCTTGCGATCAAGGCCAGTGCAGTTCCCATACCAAGCAGTGATGCAGTCCATCAGGAGGCTCTCAATGGGGCAGCTGTAGGTCTTTTAAGGATCTGATGGCCTGTGCCAAGTCTTTTCAGCCTCGCGGGGGGAAGAGGCAGCAATGTGCTCTCTTCATGACCGTCAGCAGAGTCACACCCTGCAGGCCCACTACCGGCTTGTCTCTGACGGTCCTGGTCGGTCCCTACATGGGACACGTTGCTGGAAATGACATAGGAAATGAAATTGGGGCACCCTTTCCTCAGGTCTGAACATCCAGTCCCCCAGGACAATAACGGGTAACGTCATTCAGAAAGGACGTCCAATGACTGCCCTGAATCAGAAGTATTCATTAGAAGGACGTATTTAAAAATAATCGCCATATGGAAACTTTCAATCAATGTTTAGTAAAAACAGCCAACATGCAATCTGACAAGACATCTTAAATACAACTATTGAGTGTATGTGTGAAATATTGTTATTTTATTCACTGAAATAAAACCATTAATAATGTCACTGTATCTGCTGCTAACATGGGGGGACAATTTATCTGCTGCTAACCTGGGGGGTGGCTCCCCCTGTCCCCCCTTGCTGCCACGCCTTTCAAACTGCACGTAGAGTCGGTCCATTTCTGGATATAATGACACTTAAAACCATGACCTTACTTCTGCCGCTTCATTACAATTCTCCTCTCTCTGTCCCGGTCCCCAATGTGTTTTCTGAGCTGAGGAACCTCACCGCTCTTTATTCAATGACGGAGGCCCAGCATAAATAGAGTACGTTAAAACTGCTGGGGTGGTAAGAATGACCCATCTCTACATATGCTTGGTGCTGTCAAGACGGAAAGAGATAAATCTCATCCCAGATGACTGGCCGTGCCTGCCGGATGATGACTCGTCTTTGTCTGTGGCAGAACGTCATCAAGCCATCCTGGTAGATAGTACAGACACCGGTTTGGGCTTCCTGGGACTGTGGCTTTCTGTTACGTTATGCTTCTCTTTTCTGGATGGGAGTCTTAATCCAAATGTTTGTAATACTTTTTTTTGTATATACATTGGGTGGTGTCAGCTTGTGTGTGCGGTGTTTTTATCAGCCTTGTTCTTTTTTTATATACAATTAAAACCCTATAAACGTGATGAATCGTCTAAACCATATATTAGGCTCTGTTACATCCAAATGTTTTAGCCCAGTTTTCTGCCCAATCTATTTTATAACTTCCCCTTGGGCATGGTCATGTGCCCACGGTCATGGTCATGTGATGTGATCATTCCGTGACCAGGACTTGATCACATGGGCAAAATGATCCTGCCATACCAAAGTCCACCCCACCGCGTAGAACAGACCTTTTGACCAAGCCCTTTGGACATTGGTCAATGCTACTTACGGAGTACGGAGCCATTTTAGATGCACCATTTTTTTTTTTTTTTATGAAGCCATACTTCAAAGGCTTCCGGACTGCCCAGAAACTGGAGCATGTGCTGAATAGCTTTAATGTTGAATGAGTTGCATAATTCAACGTTGCAATAATGAGTCTTACGCAACCATCCAACCCCACTTCTAAACCTTAACAACTAAAAGGGGAATACGAATGGGTCTTAGTCGTATGACTCTTAAACAGCCCGTGTTGTGGTTGCGTAGAAGGAATATTGTAGACAGGACTTTACTTGGTGCCATTTGATCACAAACTCCCACTTAGCCATCATTAGTCGAAAACAAGGGAATGGCGATTAGTGCAATAGCACGAGTCAGCACAACCCGTGAATAAAATAGGTTAGGTGGAGTTCATTGATGTGATATAGCATACACCCTTTTATAGGTCATATGGCAGAGAGAAGTCAAGTCAGATTGGAAGAGGGGAAGAGTTTGGTCAATTCTGGTGGATGCCTTTCCCACAAAAATGAATGTATTTTCAAGTGTCTGAAGAGGCGTTAATACTTGAGATATCCTTATCTGTGTTGAAGTAATAATTCAAAAGTCGTAATTTCATGACTTAAAATAGTAGTCTCTTGATGTGTATTGGTTGTTTGTCATAATAATGAAGCAATGTGGATTATGTCACCCTGACTAATAACATATAACAATTGCTTTTAATATCGCGGAATTTGTCTGTAAACAAACTAGAGGTAATCTTACATGTTTTCAATGATGTTCAACGGTTCAATGTTCAACTGTGGCTGAAGAACCTGAACAGTTCCCAGTTTGTTTTTTCAATGTAAATGAGTACACGCACCACCTTAAAAGGTTCAAAAACGGCAGTTAAAAGAACTGATACACTGAGCTAATACAGCCCATACCAGTAAAACAGTACCCACTGTATGTGTTGCCACTTGGACCTTCCAACAAATAACTCCAAAACTTGTTTCATTTCCTAAATGGGTTATCCTTTTCTTATTTCTTTTGTATCCATGTAGGCAAATTCCCTCATGTAGGGGCTTGACAGCCCTAGCTCGAATCAAATAAAAACCAAGTGAAAACAAACACGTACTTTTTTGACTACAAAGGGACTAGCTGTGAAGCGTGTGCTGTCTTTGGATTGTACGTTCAAAGGCTAAATGGTTTTGTAAGTGTGTCTGTTGACTTTATGGCTAAAGGCGACCAACACAGCTACAACTACTATTGGGACAGAAAGCTAGCAAAGTGAGAGTAAATCAAAGAACATAAACACTCACGTAGCACCCCCAAGCCCGCACATACATATTCACAAATTCCACTGGTTTATGTGTGATGTTTAAACTGAGAGCTCCCCTGTGTGTGTCACTCAGTAACTCTATCTTCGAATACGATGTGTACAATATCACTTCAAACACGGTGCTGTTCCAACAATGCACTGTCCTTGAGCCATTGTAAATACACAGCATGCACTCTGGGCCCCGATTCTGACATCAGATAAGCAGACTTAAAGGAGCATTTACCCCCGGGGGACTGTTAGTGGTTGTGTCATGTTTGAGGGATTTCTAGGTCAGTGAGATTTGCTGTACACATAATTGCCCAGAAGGAGTGCGGAATGGGCTTCGCGCGCAAAACAACACATTCTAGTTTGTCAGAACTTGTATTGATGGGTGAGCGGAGAAAAATAATGTTGTGTTTCATTTCACAAAACCACCATGTTATGCCGATCCCCAGTTGTTTTGGGTGTAGTGGTGGTCTAGCCGGATTAACCGAGCCGTTGCATGTATTTCACTGATGCTCTTATCAGCAGGTGAACTGATGAATGTACAGGTGTCAAAACCTTTTCGTGGTCTAATAGAGTGCTCCCCGTACTTTTTTCATATTGATATTTCATATCACTTCACACAAACTGACAGCTTCTCATCACAGCAGAGGTATGTTGTTTAAAAAACGTGGTTCACACTGAGCATAAAAGAGTCGGGAGACGTCGTGGTGAACGTTACGCTGCCTGCAACTTTGGCGGGTGGGTCAGTGATGGTCTGGGGAAGCATTTTCTTAGAGGTTTGCACAGATCTCCAAGTGCTAGCCAACAATATGCTGTCTGCTGTTAGGTACCAGGATGAAATCCTCAGATCCATCTTCAGACCTTACGCTGTGGCCGTGGGCCCAGTGTTCCTCCTGGTGATGGACGATGCCCAGCCTCATGTAGCCAAGTGTAGGCAGTTCCTGGATGAAGAAGGCATTGATGCCATTGACTGGCCCTCACATTCCTCAGCCCTGAATCCAATTGAGAACCTCTGGGACATGATGCACTTACCATGCCTTGATCCATGTCTGGAAGAAGATCCCCCAGGATACCTCTTGCGGTCTCATCAGGAGCATGCCCAGATGTTGTCGGGAGTGCATAAAGTCACGTGGGGGGCCATACACACTCTGGAGTGGCATGTGCCAACTTGCCATGATGAAATTCACACAAGTTGGAACATCCTGTGACTTCAATTGTTTTCTTAGATTTTTGGAATTTGTATACAGCTGTTCCCCCCGAAAAAATAACAGTGTACATTAAGCAGCTGAGCTATAGTAAAATTCCCCTTTAACATGGAGTTTGGTCAACCTTTACATTCTGTTGATTCCACTCACAGTGTGCTATTAATTGTATTCTAAATGGACTGTGTGTGTGAGAAAGACATTTGCAATTTGAGCACATAGAATGCCACACTATTATTCCTTTTGTGTGGTTTTGTCAACAAGCTGTTAACAGTTTAAATGCGTGCCAGAAAAACGCATCCAACGTAGCTGACATAATAAACAGAAAGTTAACTCAATCATCTCTATCCAAACAAAACAACATTTACATAGAGTTATTGCTACTAAAGGTTTGACTGCAAAATGAATTGAACAGTGGAGAAGTAGAGAGAGATAAACAGAAAAAGATCTAGGGTGGTTGCTTGGTTGTGTGTTTGAGAGAAATCTGTCTAGACTGTTCAGTAATCTGTCACTCATATGACTATTTTTCACCTGCCTTCAAGGAGCTGGGGTGGTGATAAGAGGGAGGTGGGGATAGAGGGTAGGAGGAGGGTAGATTGTGTGAGGGAGTAAGGTGTAAAGGAGAGGAGATAGAAAGGCGAGGAGAGTGGAAAGGAGAGTAAGAAGGAGGCAAGGAGATGGGGGAGAGGAGGCGGGATGGAGGGAGGGAGGGAAGAGAGGAGAGAGAGGAGAGAGGAGAAGGGTAAATAGCAGTGAGGGAGGCAGGAAACTAGGGAGTACTGAGGGGGAGTCAAGGAGGGGGGGGTGAAGGTTTTGATATATTATTCAGTGTGATGGTGTTTTCTATTACACTGGTGACACGCTACACTCTCTGCACATTGCTGATAGGGGTTTGTCATACGCTTTAGACCTTCCTTCCAGTTCTACCTGTGTCAGTCTTCTCCTATGTTAACCCTTTCCCCTCAGCTCCCTCCCTATTTCACCTTTTCTCTCCCTCTATCGCCTTCTCCCACTCTCCCTGTTTATCCCTACATCTCCCTCTCCTCCTCCCCTCCCTCAATAATACCACTTGGACATTAACACCAGCTGCTACATCTCCGCTCCCTTCTCCAAGCCTATCTCTCTGTCTCTCCATCTATCCTCCTCCATCTTCCCCTCTCTCTCGGTCTCTCCATCTATCCCCTTCTATCTGACCCTCTCTGTCTCTCCCTCTATCCTCCCTTCTCTCTGTCTCCCCCTCTATCCCCCCCTCTCTCTGTCTCCCCCTCTATCCTCCCCTCTCTCTCTGTCTCCCCCTCTATCCCCCACCCTCTCTCTACTCCTCTATCATACTCATAGGACTTCCAGCTGCTGCCTTGCTTTTTGTTCTAACTCCCCCTTCTCCCCCACTCTAATTTGTCATTCTACATTCTCCTCCTCCTCTCCTCCTAGACTTCCCATCCAGCTGCTGCTACCCCCACCCCCACCCACCCCATACAGTATACAGTACCCTAACTCGACTTGAATCCAACTATTATTAATTAACTATTTCTATTGGAACGTTTAATTACATTTGGGGTTGTTCTGTAGGCTACAAATATAATGCTCTGACCTCCATCTTTTATTTAACAATTAAACCCAAAGGGGAAGGTATATTTGGAATACTGATGTTTGTCTGGGCCCTGTGAAAATGCACACACACACACACACACACACATACACACTAACGCATACTTACATTGCAGATACATTGCAATACACTCGAATTCCTGCCAGGTATGTTAGTGAGACTGGGATTGTCTCCATGGAAACAAAATGAAACAATGCTTTCAGTTGACTTCATACTAATTTAATCAACACCTAACTGATAAGGTGTGTGTGTGTGTATTGGTGATCTTAGTGCAAGTGGGGGTGGGTGTGTACGTCTGTTAGTGTTTGCATGTGTCTCTGTCTGTAAGTGCGTGTGTTTGCCATTCTTATATACTGCATGTTTCTCTGAGTTTTCTTACAGGGTATGTTTAATTCAAGTCACTAAAAGGCATTTATTCATTATTTAGGTAATTACTTACAGGCATTTGATCATGATACCAGGTTATTTGCTCATTAGTGACAATGTTATTCGAACTAGTGAGGTCCAGCTGACATCTAACAGCTACTAGCATAATACTTCAGGTGGCAAGAAGCCAGAATGTAAAATGTGAAAGAGTTCCTCTTTTTTCAAGGTTTTTCTTCTACTTTTAAGCTTTCTTTTAACTTTCAGATTATTCTGGGTTTTTTCACCTTCCTCTGAGGTGATTTTTGTGGGCATTCATGGTGGGAGGCATATGGATAATATTGTTTTTTGTTTCAAGGCAACTTTAGCATGTACCTAATTGGTCCCTGTACTGAACCTATTTCTTCTCCTCCTTATATTGGTTTTGGTTGGCACTGATACATTGTTAGTTTTCTTTTATTTGAGTGACATTTTTGTAATTGATTAGAAGAGAACCTAACAGTACGCATAATCTCTATTATGCTTCAATTAATTATGCTCCACCTGTCAGAAAGGTTTTCCATTTTTAGCCATTTATAACGATGTCTCCTAATTATCAACTGTAATTCAATCCAAATTAAATCATGCTTAATTGGACACTTTCACAAAAAAGCACATGATTAGACAAGGTTATTCGGTGGATGTGAGAGTGTGTTTGGCTTGAGTGGTTGTGTGGGAATGTGTGTAGCGTTAATGGTTTTGGACGTGTGTGTGTTTAGTGGTTGTTTCCACCATCTCTGATCTTTGTGTCTCCGGCTCCACACGCGATTGGATTCCCTCCTACCAGGCATGTAGCTCCTACCGGGTGGATTGCTGTCTGCTGCATAGCATCTTATGACTTTCTGTCCCCGAGGCACAGTTCTGGGCCCTAACCTCTAAGCTCTGTACACCAAGTACCATATGGTTCTCTCATATCCTTACATTGTCTTTCTGATCAGAGCTATCCTGATTTCTGAGTGCCCTTTTCCGACAAGCAGATGACAACGCGCATATCTGCGTAACTGTTTAACCTTCCTTGGATGTCGGCCCATCACCTCAAGCTCAACTCTGACAAGACTGAGCTGCTCTTCTTCTGCAAGAAGGCCTGTCCACTCCAGGACATGCCCTCATGGGTGACAAATGTGTCCCCTACTGTCCACCTCCTAGAGTGAGAACCTCGGCATGACGTCAGAGGACTACCCTAAAAGGGTATTTTATGGGACATGGTGCTTTCTACAAATGCCTTGGGATATGGTTAAATTAAATGAAAATGCTAATTGTTGAGTTGGTGAAGATGTTAAAGATTCAGATGTACCTGTTTTGTAGGAACAAATCATGTTTGTTACTTCAGCATAGAAAAAGATAACGTGCAAGCAACTTGTATGTCCCTGCTTGACTTTGTAGATGTGCTAACATACGTGAGCTTCTGTAATGAAATTGTGTTTTATCACTGGCACATATTTTATATACTTCATTTGGCTGGGAGTGTCTGACCTCTCACAGGGCTAGACTTCGGCTGATGTTTTTATATAAGGCTGTCATGTAAAAACCTCCTGACTATCTTACTGAGAAAATGAGTTGGAAGAACAGCAGTTACCGAACACACACTCAAGACTGGATAGTACTGGAGACACCTCGGGCCAATTCAGAACCGGGTAGAACTGGTTTCGAATATTTTGCCCTACAATCATTGAATGCCGTTCATCGGTCATCGAGTCATCGGTTCACACCCACCCTGCCATCTGTCACCCTCATTCCTGATGCCTTATTAAGCCACAAGCCTTCTAGACTGTTTTCTAATGGAGCAGGCAGAAAAGAAACAATTTAATAGAACCGGTAGCTAAGTTTAAATGACGGTAGCAAAATCCCTGTTTCATTCTTACGGGGCGAATTGAACAGCGTTTTCCATCGCCTCTAGATGCTTTCAAAGGCATGTATCAATGCTCTCGGGGGACTGACTAATTCTGACATGGACCTGGCATCATTAAAAGGTCAAGCATGGCGTCACTCTGCAACAGTGCTCGGCACAGATAGGCGCAAATAAAGTTTTATCGTTTTGGGGGCTGTAGCTATGCTACAGGCTAGTGTTTTATTTTGAGATTCGCTGGCAGTCACAAATCCAAGCAAACTCGTATACAGAAAACGCCACACATTCATTTCACCCGTTTGTTGGAGACATGCGCTGCGATGCTTTTACATGTCTTGGTGTTGGTTCTGCCCCGCAGGGGTAGCGACGTCAACCCGTAGGATCGTTGATAGCAACCCCCCATAGTCAACGAGCAGGTTGTGCGTTGCCGATCTCCCCACCAATGGAAACACCGAACCAAACCGGTGGAGGCCGGACTTGTGGGTGCATTTGCAATTCCAGACCTGGTATGTCACTGACCAATGAACACACAGTGTTTTCTGTCTGAACTGCTAATGTAACCTAATGTCATTCCTCACGCCCTGTTCTATGCTATATGTGGTTCCCCTCTTTCAGGCCTGTGATGTGATTACGGTGTCTAGATATGGAATACACATTACATAGTGTCTGCCATAACACATTCCCTACATCGAATGCATTCTAGAGTAGCCTAGGCCTGTGTGTGTGGCTTAGTGTCTTAAAGCCCTATGAGAGGGGAGTGGAAGCCAGGCAGGTGTTGTATGTTTTGGTTTTAAATCCATTTTTCTCTTTTTGAAATATGTACCAAAAATCACACCGACAGTACACACACATCACTCACTACGACTTGTCTAGGTTGTCACTGGATTGTCAACATTGGCCCACTCAGAATGTCAAAGCTGCCAATCATATGGTTGCCTTGGTTGTGGTAGAGGGTCACTGACAGCAGGGAAACATTTTCATGCCTTTTTGTCCAGTAAAATTATACAGAATGTGAAGCACTTTCAGCGTTTTAAGATCTAAACTAAAGCATTGTAATATTGTTTACCAGTGTCCCCCCAGGGTGCAATTATTCCCAAATGAAAACAAAAACTATAGAACTATAAATACATAGAGGCTAATGATTCTGACAAAATATCTTTCTTGCTAACTTCTATTAACAATTTATTGTGTTTTCTAAAGGTAAAAACATTGAAATAGAAGTGTTTTGGCCTTTTAAGACCAAAGTTTCTTGTTCCAGGAGTTACTAAACAATAAATGTACCTGTATTATTTAGCCTGTGGCAGAGGTTGAGTGAGAATTTATTGTGGGCAGAGAGAATGCCTCTAAGCTGTGAAGAGACGAGGGTAACCGAGCCTGGCCTCACTGATGAGTTTCAGGAGGAATTAACCGTTCACACTATTCATGCATACACAGAATTACACAGGTCAAATACTGTAAAACCTTTTGTTCTTTTTCTATACAATATCATGGCATTGGTAAAAAAAAAAAGAAATATGTTCCAGGTCTAAATGCTCCTCATTAACAATCTGTATTGGTAAATTGTAGGAAAATCAAGTAAGGCCAAAACAGCTCATGATGTAATATTAACAATTTTTACTTGCCTTTGATGGTACATACCATAATAATAGTATCAACAAATGGCACATAAAAAGACAAAAGAAGGTTACACATGTTATGGTATATTGATACTTGTACTGTAGTAAATATGTTTGGGTCATTGTGTAATTATTCATTTAAATTACTTCTCAGAAACAAAGTTGTATTTGTTGATGCAGTATTTTGAGTGCATTTTGGCAATGAATTGTGTCGTTTTGGCCAACAGTGTTTACGCCTGGACCTGTGAGTCACGTGTTTTTAAAACATGAACTCTTGAATGCTCAAGCAATGGAAAGGAACTGTAATTGCGGTGATGCACGGTGGTGTCTGGGGCTCTGTCCAAGCAGGTCAGACAGGTGGGCTTGACTTCACATGCATATGCAAATGTATGTTACACATTTATATCTGCTTTAAGCGAACACTTTCTGGCAACCAAATATAACAAAAAGCATATATAACTTAATCTTGGTTAGTCTTAGGCATGTTTGATGTTTTTGTGTTGTTTCTCTCTAACGACTGAGAGACACCTATGAAAAGCAATACCACCTCAGAGGGTACCATCATATTACCTTTAACATGTTGGGGTTCTGCACTGGGTGCGTGATGATCAGAGGGTACCATCATATTACCTTTAACATGTTGGGGTTCTGCACTGGGTGCGTGATGATCAGAGGGTACCATCATATTACCTTTAACATGTTGGGGTTCTGCACTGGGTGTGTGATGATCAGAGGGTACCATCATATTACCTTTAACATGTTGGGGTTCTGCACTGGGTGCGTGATGATCAGAGGGTTCCATCATATTACCTTCAACATGTTGGGGTTCTGCACTGGGTGCGTGATGATCAGAGGGTACCCTCATATTACCTTTAACATGTTGGGGTTCTGCACTGGGTGCGTGATGATCAGAGGGTTCCATCATATTACCTTTAACATGTTGGGGTTCTGCACTGGGTGTGTGATGATCAGAGGGTACCATCATATTACCTTTAACATGTTGGGGTTCTGCACTGGGTGCGTGATGATCAGAGGGT